>JNEY01000219.1:91424-137892 GCA_020875895.1 Aphelenchus avenae
AAAATTCGCTCTGGGCGGCGCCTAGCGGCGGGCCCATTTTACCTAGTGCTGATTACGTAAGCTCTAATACGTAAGCGTTAGCTCGACAGGACCCGCGTGCACCTTGTAATCCAATGTAATATGATGGCTGACCTTACCCATCACCTGGAATGATTACATAGCACGTGGACGCTCCCTTTTGGCAGTGTACCAAATTATGATTCTGATTCTGAATTCTGAAAATTCTGACGTTTTTGGCGATTCTGAATTCTGAATTCTGAATTTGATTTTAAGATTCTGAATTCTGAATTCTGAAATGAAAATCCGATCAGAATGCAGCCCTGAGGCGGACCGCTTCGCGTCGTCCTTGCCGTCACCCTTCGCATCCGTGCCGCAGAGGATGTCGTCGAGTTGTCGTACCCCTTTGAGCTTGCAGCGTCGGACAGGGGCGTATGCATGGTTTCAGGACACGGGGGTGGATCCCTAAATGGCTCAAAAAGGGGGTCAATATGGCCGCAAATCACTAAAATAAAGTTAAAAATGGCATATTTAGCCTTTATTGACAGATTTTAGGCCTAACCTAGCTTAAAATTTTACCAACAATCTCAAAATTTTCGTTCACCAGAGGTCCCCCCTACCCTATCGGCGTCCAAAGAGTGCACTCCACCCCACCCCGCACGCTAAATACGGCCTTGGATCATAATCCTTTCCTGGATCCCAATGACTGGGGGACCAGACAAAAGAACCGAAACTGAGGCTGTCTTACGTGATCTCCTTGCCGACGAATGACAAGCGGTCGACACGGTCGAAGGACATCACGAGGCCGTCAAACACCGACGGATCCGCCGCCTCGTCGCACAAGTCACCGTTTCGCTCCCAGCAGCAGATATGCAGCTCTCTGAAGACCAGCGTACCGACGGCCACCGTTCGCACAACGTTCGGAAGCGCCAGCGCAAATTCTGCGGTCAGGTATTGGTCAGATGTGGATCCTATGAGGAACTCATTCACGAAAGCGTAGTGGAATACGTTGCGCTTGAACACGTCGAAGGCGTAGGTTGTCTCGCCTACTGAAAGACGGTCCTTAGAGACTTCCGAGGCGGTCAATGCCCGCTTAGTGGGCGACAGAAGGCGACCTCACCTTGGATGACTAGCGCCATGTCGCACCCGCTACAGCTCACCTTGTCGATGCGTCTGTAATGCACCAGCGCGGACGAGTTCAGCGACGCGCGAACGGAGTTCCGCAGAGCTCGTGAAACGACTTCAAGCGTGTCCCAGCCGAATCGGTCCAGGCATTGGAGGACGTCCAGCAGAACGTCTTCGAGCAGAGGCATAATCGCTGACAGACTCTAAAGATTTGTGAGGTTGAAAACTTCGAATCACATCCACAAAATCCACAAAGCAATGAAGCTACGGAGACAAAATGGATGCAGGTACGTAGGGAAACCACGTGCGCTAAATCCCGCTCCACTTAAAGCGTACACGGTCCTGAACAAAACTTGGATCACCCAAAGACACTCACAGCAAAATGAGTCAGGAACGCAGCTAGCGACTGGCGCAAACAAGACGGCAATCAATAGCCGACAGTCGCTAGCCAGCGCGCCTTTCGAAACACACTCGCAGGCGGTGGCCCAACACAGGAAAGGTTACGCGCATTCGTGCTGACGCACGCAAATATCGCATAGAATTAAGCAAAGCTATCGTGTGCGCTACATTCGACGTCAAAGGATTAAGGGGTACAAGTGTCCCTGCTGCTGGTGTTGGCTGACATCTAAATGAAGGTGTACCAAGGAAGGACATTCATGACATCATCAACATTGCATCAACAGCTTCGAATGGTCGCTGAGTCACGAAGACAATGTTGACGCAGGTGGTGTCTGATCGTTGTGTAGTGTAGGCGGACCATTCAGTATCCTTTAAGACAAAAACTACCTTTGCAATAGGGATCGGCACCCGAACCGAAATTACGGGCCGTAATGAAAGCCGTAAGCGTCAACAGGACGGGCGGCGTTGGCCGTTATGGAGTTACGGATGTGGAGGAAGTACGACGATCCCTACTGCTGAGTTATCCCTACTGCATGATTTCCTAGGCCAGTTCATACGTCAGGCAAATCACTATAAACGCGGTAGCCACCAAAGCGCTGGTCTAACCACCAAAAGCTTCGACTTTGCGTGCGCTTCGTACCAATGAGAGAGGGTTTCTCGGAATGTTACTTACGAAAGAATTGAAATAAAGTATATCCAAGGCGACAAGGGGACAGTTTAACTTCTAGGAAATTGCATGTAGCATGCCATGCTGTCAGCATGCATGCCTGCAGTCATGCGTACTAAGCGGTACAGCATACAGCAGCATGTAATTTACATTTCCAAACTGGAAGCAATACGAAAGTTCATGCCATGCAAGAACGTTGTACTGGGTACAAATCGAAAACGCATGCAGCTTTTCAAGCTGTAAGCATGCATGCATACGCTCGTGCTGCCAGACGGTACAGCATGCAGACGCACGCAACATGCGTAGCATGCGGCTGACGGTACCGGATGCAGGAAAGTTCGCATGCAATGCTGCGTACATGCGTGTATAAAGGCATGCAAAGTGACAAAGCAAGTCTCTTCGGCTTTATACTAGCCATTCAGAGTAAGCACCCACAACTAGTTAAAGCATGTGAAACCCCGGCTAGTGTCGCTGCGTACGCTTTAGCGTACGTGAAAGGCTAGTGCTACGTGTATTTTTTTGAATATCATTGCATCTTTTTAAGCGGGTTTATTAGCAGAAAATAATCGATAGCAAAAAAAAGCCAACCGATCGGATTAATACAAGAGTTTTGAGCTTTATAGAACAGTATGTCGTTTCGAATGCGCCTTAGACGGCTGCCGGGTTATCGCCGTTGGGCGGCTCCCCGGTGTTGTGGTTGCTAGCGGCGGCCGTGAACTCGTACAGTTCCACTACCACCGTGGCACAGCTGAACTGGTGGCACAGGCAGCAGCAGCCTGCGATGAGCAGCGCGACGACCACGAGGAATGAAACCCAGTTCTGGCTCGCGCTCGCGTCGAAGCTGGGCCGCTCGTGCAGCGACTCCTCCGCAGGCCGCAGCTTCCGACAGAGGAAGAAGGTCTTGCCGTCCTCAACGGGCGCCGGGAAGCATGACACTTGGCACCGGTAGTCACAGAGCTCCGCTTCGAAGAAGATCATCCTGTCTAGAATGTGCAATGCAAATCGCTGGCGTTGTCTGCGCAAACATTTTTTCGAGCGTCGAAAAAAGGCGCAAAGTTGGTGATATTAATTACCGTGTTTCCCCTATTAGCACGGCTGGCCGTTCTATTTTCGCTTGGTCAGGAGCGGGCGAACTATTAGGGGGAGGGGTGTACTATTAGGTTTTTGGGACTTTGTACCCAACAAGATTTTACATTCACTCATCGTACATTTCCTGCACGCTTGCCTTAAATGGGCTGTTCCAAGACGCATCGGCGGGCTAGGAAACGATAAGCTAAGCATTCTATCATCGTCAGCCTGCTCACACGTCTTCACAAAAGGTGTGTATCCGCCAGAACAACGGCCATTTCCAAACTGAGCTGCTTGAAGACCTGCTTGAAGACCAAGACGGCCAAACACCGGGTGCCGTACATTAGGGGTGCCGTACAATTAGAGGGGTCCGTACTATTTTCGCGGGGTCTTTGCGGGGTCGCACTATTAGGGGGGGTCTAACGGGTGAAATACGGTAATCATTTTTGGCCTCTGTCCACGACTCGAAACTTGAGGCCGTTCCGTCCCCTTTGAGTGGAGAACGGCACGGAATACGGCCCGTGTTGCAGCCGTGCCGCATTCCGGGCCGTAGAACGGGGCACGGAATACGGCACGGAGTACGGTACGGTGGTGGTCAGTACCGCAAGGAGTACGGTACGGTGGTGGTCAGTACCGCAAGGAGTACGGTACGGTGGTGGTCAGTATAGCACGGAACACGGCACGGGGAGGGGTTTGCCGAAGTCTGTTTAAGCAAGCCGCCGCTTAAGTGTGTGAGCAAACGCCGGAAACTGTAGTTGTATGGGATGAAGTTGCCCGCCGCAGGCGAGATCAGTGAAATTTTACATATGCCTCGTTAGAATCGTCCAGAAAAGTCGCTCCTTTGGCTCACGAAAAGGTCGAAGTTTTTGTGGAAGTGGAACAACAACTTCCACTTCCCTTGGAGCCGAAAATAACTACTTCCACTTCCGGAAGTGGAAGTTCAAAAACACTGTTTGCGAGCCCGACCAGCTGGGACTCACCGGGGTTTGGCGTGACTTGCGGACGCGATCCGGCGTAGAGTGTGTAGGCTTGCGAGCACGTTACGTAGTAGAGGAATGAGGAGAGGATTAGCAGCTTCATCGTTTGAGTTGAGCTCTGCTTCGCTAAAGTGAACGTCCAGAAATTGTATTAGCATAACGTTGCGGGAGGCGGAGTCAGCCAGCTGTTAACGAGCCGTAGAACATTAATACTACACAGTGTTAACGAGGGGAATGGAGTGGGATCAAAATGAACTTTGCCAGTTAACATAATTCCTGGATGTTCCCAAAGTGAAAACGGAATAACGGAATGCTTGATTGACTGACGTTCACTTTAGCGAAATGAAGATGTCCGCCGATGCAAACGTCTGCTCACAACATACCGCATGGCCGGGAAAACCAGCCATGTCGCTCCGCAAGCGTCAGAAATGAAGTCGCGATCGGCGGCTAAGAGTGAATCACGTAACCGCTGCCGAATCCGCTTTCGTGGCCGCCCGCCTAAGGGGCAAAGGTTAATAGGTTGATCGGTATGCGACCAAAAAGAAACAACCTAAATTTCCGCCTTAGTCCCACCGGAAAAAAAGTGCAGCAGCACTCGTAGCACACGCTGAAGAAGCAGCATGCGATGCTCAGCGCGACGACTGCGACGAACGCTACCCAAATCACGTATTGGGGGTGGACCTCCGCTTTTGGCAGAAGAAGACGGTTGGACGACAAGACGCACTACTTATGCCAAAAATAGAGTTCCATCGCAAAAGCAGAGGACGCTGACCAGGAATACGTGCCTCATACATTGCAGTTGAGAAGGGTCCTACACTCTTCTTCGCCATTGTGCTGTCTTCAGTGAATGAATAACGGATTACCCGGCTGACGTTCACTTTATCGAAATGAAGATACCCGCCGACGCAAACGCTTGCCCATAACAGAACGAATCATGGGTTAGGGTCCCTTATGGGCGGGGCAAGTGGATTATGGGGGGAAGAAAAATTACGGGGGGCACAAAAATGACATGGGGGCACGCGAACATGGGAGCGGGCTTCCCCCATAACGACCCAAGAATCGACTTTTTCCCTTATATATCCTATAAGTATAAGAAATCAATAGTAGAAAATCATGCCCTCCATGTTCAAAATTTGCCCCCCCCCCACAATAACCTTCCCCTCCATAATCCACTTGTCCCCCCCCCGCATAAGGGACCCTAACCCGAATCATGGACGGGAAAATAAGTGTAGCTCCGGAAGCATAAAAATTATTTCGCGATAGCTCATCCGCTGATTCACGGCAAAGAATGAATCACTTAACCATCGCCAAATCCGATTCTTGGTGGCCGCCCGGCTAAGAGGCAAAAGTTAATAGACTCATTGGTTCGCATGCAAAAAAACCAAAATTTCCGCCTATGCCTACCCCCCCCCCCCCCGCAAAAAAAGTATGTCCCTCTCCCAAATTAACGCAAAAGGTTCGCTCTGAAAAAAGCCGATGAACGAAGGTGAAAGTGTACCGAATCTAGGCCGATTCGGCATCGAAAAAATTCGGGCACTCAAGAGCACTTCAAAGTACCGGTAGGTACCCGCTATCGTACTTGCAGCACAAGTAGGAGTTAGAGCGCGTCGGGATTCCGATTTCCAATAGTATTTCTGGTTGCGAATTTCGAAGAATCACGGGCGACATCCAGATCCTGAGAAAATGAAGTTGAATGCGGTTTGTGCGCACTAGTGAGCTTTTCGCTTCCCGTTCTCCTCGGCTTCCGCTACTTTTTGCAAAGCGTTGAATGGACGTCGATAGCAGTCAGTGTTGGATTCGACCTTGTGGATTGCCTGCTATGCCGCCTCACATTAAAAAAAAGACCGGTGAACGGATGCGTTTCCTATTTGCGCTAAGCACTGCTACGGCAGCTTGTGCCAAGACCTGTGCTAACAGCGAGAATCACAACATTAGTCAGCGAGCATGCAGCCGCACTGACCTCCGGCGCACGCGTACGCGTGTCACTGTTGGAGGTGGTCAACCATCCCAACTGAGCCTCGACCCGCAGGTCCGGGTCAAGGTCCCGGGTCTCTTCCGGAACAGTGTGGCGGGTCCGAGCCCCGTGTTCATCGGACCCGGACCCGGGACCCGACGAGACCCGCTTGTAAGATAACTTGGTAATTTTTGTCTAAACTTTAGATATTTTTTTCGTTAACGCCCAAACACCGTCAAAATCCGCCCAAGTGTTAAGTACGTTTCAATAGCCTCCAACAATTTTAGTTATGGTTTGGTCTGTCACCCCTTCCAATTACTGTTCCACTTACTTTTTCACACAATCCGGGTCCCGGCCCCGGCCGGATCCGTGGGACCCAGACCAGCCGGGTCCCGGTCCCAGTATCGGACCCGTGGGTGGGTCAGGTTCCGATATTCGGGACCCGTGCCCATGGTTAGTGGTGGTAGCAGTTGCGTGCCGGAAGCAGCTTGAACTCGTAAAGTAGCGATATCGAAAATCATGACCAGTAAAAAGGGACCCATGGTGCTATGTTTCCCAGAGTCGACGGGAGCGATATGGTGTCAGAAAAGGGTTCCAAAAGGTGTTTCACTATCCACTGGATAGATGAAAATTTCATGAACAATTACACGCAAATAAAAAAGGTCTCCGTTGACGAGACCGATGAAATTTTAGGCAAAATTTGGCAAATATGGGTCAAGGTCTTCTCCTTGCTAATCCAAAAAGGATCACTGTTCGTAGGCCTATTGAGATTGCCGCTTGCTGTTGTTCCGTCGCTCCGATGTGTTTTCCGTAGATTCGCGTGAGTCAATCACAGCCGGCGCATTCATAAGCTGATACGTCGGCTTCAGATCATCGCTTTTAGCTGTTGTTGGACGTGATATCGGACTAAAGCCGACGATTTTCGCTCGCTAGCAACGCAAAGAGCTTGTTTTGTATGTCATAAGAAATGTGTTACCCACGAAGAGTCTGCCTAAACTCCATTCCAGTTTGAGGAAGGATCCTTATTCTTTTCATTCCCTCTCGCCTCTACTGGAACCTATCCGTCTCTTCCACTGCGCTTTAGACTCTGGCATTCCGGATGAATTTCGACTGGTTTCTCTGTACGATCAGCTTGGCGGCATTGGCAACAATCGCGCGTTGTGAATCTTCGGAATCCGATGAAGCGGATGTGCTGGGTAAGTGATATAGTGCTAGGCGCTAAACGCGAGGTCTATCAGAACAGGTTCCTAGTGAATCACTTGAATATGATATCACTATAAACTAAAGCCCATATGTAATCGCCAAAAGTTTTGCTTCAGCGCGTGCTGTCCCCATTTTGTGAGAGGGCTTATTGCATGCATGCATGCATCATGATTTGGGCATGTCATACGTGTAGTCATGCGTAACAAGCGCTACCGCATCATGCGGTGTAAGCGGTACCGCATGCTGATGCATGCAATTCACGGGAGTTACACGGTTTGAGTCATGCAACGAACTATGCGCCGGGTACGGCCATGAAAAATACGTGCGGCGTGCCAAGCGGTGAGCACGCATGCAATACAAAGCGGTACCGCATGCAGAGGCACGTCTGCAGAGTTCAAACGTTGTTGCAGTGGCCAACGTTTGAACTATGGCCGCAGTGGCCTACGAGCATGTCACAGCTTGGCCTTAGCCCAACCAGTTGAAAAAGCGGTTATGTCCGGCAAAATTCTGTTGAACCCCTGCTTGGAAAGGCTAGTAAGACGTATAGGACGAGTGGGCTCTGGTCATGGAGCTGGGCCACAACAGAGATTGCCGTTGCACTATGATTAGCGGGCTTACCCCCGTGCCGGGGTCCGTTCCGTCCTGGACCCATCCCCCCGTACCGGTGTCCGTGCCGTGCAAGCACGGCCCCAAAACGGACGGGCATAAAAGACGGCCGTTCTCCACTAAAACGGCACGGAACGGTACCAGTTTCGAGCCGTTCCGTGATCCGTCCCGTGCTAAGACGGAATGGAAAACGACCCGTCCTTATCCCCCCTGGCGTGCCGGGCTGTTCCGTTCTCAGGACGGCACGGATCACGGAAGGACCCGTCCACCGTGCCGGGATCCGTTCCGTCCTGCACCCCCCGTGCCGTGCTTCACGACCGGCCCGCTAACTCGTACGCTGCATTAAAAGCTCTGACGTGCCAACCCACCCAAGGCTGTACCGGAAGCCTTCTTCCAGTGCACCCTTGATCCAGAAACCTCTTTTAGGCGACGATTCGACAGTCGTGTTGGTATACACGAACGCCACGGCTTGCGCGAAGAAGTGCCCGACTGAGTGCGCTCGCTCTGAATTGCACTACTACTGCGAAGATCACTATCGCTCTGCACGACGGCAGCTGATGTTTCCCAGCGACAACTACGCCGCCCAGATAAGCTATTGGCTCTCGACCCTTGTCTGCCTCATCACAATTTACATGCTTCTTATCTACGTGTTTCCCTACGTTATGTCCCTTTAAGATGATGTGATAAAAGAGCTTCCTTTACAGCGGTATGTATGTCGGAATGATTTCTCTTTTGTCGGAAATCGGAATTCCGAAGTCGCCCTCTTTATCGGAAATCAGAATTCCGAACGCAAAAACAACCGGAATCAGAATGAATTTCGGAAGAACCGGGTGCAGAGTGCATTTTATTCCTGGCACATGAAGTCGTAAATGGGTAGGTAAATGACGACAGAAAAGGAACTGGCGATGAACGCAAAAAAAAGTATCTGAATTCTGAATACTGGAATCGTTATTCCGGCAAATCCCTATTCCTTTCCTTGTAGGACTGTTGCCGCATATAGGAACCCGTCAGGGATGCCTGGGAATCCCGAATTCCCGCAGTTTTTGCCCGCATCCGAATTGCGATTACGCACCTGTTTGTCGATTCTTGCACGACAGCGTGCAGCATTACTTCCTCGTCCATGCACCTACCCTAATGAAAGACACGCACACCAGCGTCAATGTCAAGCTGCAAATGTTGTCGGAGAAAAAATGAAGTGACAAATAGGTGCCTGCTCGAAAAGCAAAACACCGCGTGATGCTATGTTCGGAAATCTTTGGACCTAATTTTGCACAATCATAACCACATATAATTTGTCTTGATAAGCGTTTAAATGGGCATATATTCGATGCTGTTTGTGCATATGAAGGAGGGCACGCTTATCGCACAAACACGTCTTTTAATGTGCTTACGGGCATAATTACCCCCATCACTTTGGGTAAGTGATTAAATTGAAATAATGAGCCTACATTACCATCAAATGCTCTATGCCTACATAGTCCGTACTAACTCTACATCGTGCTATCCTAATTTTCTGCAAGTCCATTCGATCGGGAACCGAGTAGGCTAAAGCTTTATGAAAGGCGCTAATACGGACATCTCTCATCACAAAAACTGCATGGTGAACAAAGCGTAAAAGACAAATGTCCGCACATTGCGGTCATCATCATGCGTCACAGAGGAGTCGGCACGTTAGTAGTACGGGAAACTTGGTACATCAAAAGGGCAATTACGAAATGTCTTGGTGGGGATAACGAAGAGAGATTTATACGAGAAAGCGTATCTGATTACAAAAAAGACAAAGGAAACACAAGCGGCTATGTACAAACACATCGTCCAAACGGAGAAAGACAAGCGGGGCGACGGAGCAAGCGCAATTATGGAATTTTTCTGCCTAACCGTGCACGTTTTTTCAGGGCTTAAAAGAGCGAAATTTGAGCTCACTCTTAGTCCTAAGACTGACTCATCATCGAGCCCTTTTTAGGCAAATAGTCATGCAAAAAGTCTCCATAAAATGCGCTTGGCCTATCACCACACAAGGACATGGAGGACACCCTAGAACGTTAAACATGATTAGAACCATTCGAGAGATGTGGGGACGGATTCTGCTGCTCCTACGAGAGTAAGGCTATTTGTTCTTTAGGGGATACAATCGAGAGCTGCATTTCACAGAGAGCTTAAGTTGTGAGCGTGGAATCGAGAGCTGTATCGGACAGTGCGAGAAAATGGTCCCGAAAGGACCCAGAAAATCACTCGGCGATGGCGGGCGGAATGCCGCTGTCCGGCACGCAGGTCGTGTAGCGACGGCACTGCAGCGCCGCAATCGTGGGCGTCGCGTCCGCGTCGCTGCTGCCGCGCCGCACCGTCGAGTCGGAGCCGGTGGTCGTCGTGGAGGCGGACTGGTCCTGGAACGCTCCATGCGCGCCATTGGAGGTGGACGCGGTGGACATCGCGGAGGAGGCGACGCTGTTCTGCGAGGAGGAGAGCTTAAGGAGCTCGCTGAACTGCTTCGACTTGAGGAAGCGCTGGTAGGAGTCCTTCTCCATGAGCTGCTCGATGCGCGACTGCGCCAGCGCGAACATGTCCGGCTTGGCGCCGTTCTCGAGCGCCGTCTTCGTCGCCGCCTTCGTCACGCTGTCCAAGTTGACCTGAAATTTGGAAAATTAGGAGGGAATCGAGCGGCCAAGGAGTACTAGCGGATCATTGTGCGTTCCCACTCGGCTTACCTCCTTGGGACTGCCGTCCTGCACGAAGGTGGCGAAGATGAGCGTCGCCTTCTGCGCCGCCTTCTTGCCCTCCTTGAGCTTCTTGAACTCCTCGCACTCCAGCCAGAAGTCGAGGTTCTCGTCGCTGAACTCCTCCTTCAGGAACTGCCGGAAGAGGTAGCAGCCGTACTTGTGGTTGAGCAGCGCGCCGAACGACTCCTGCCAGCTGCGGCACTCCTCCTTCGTGGGGTAGAGCGCCGACGTGGACATCGCGCTGTCGACCTTGTTCTTGATGTAGTTGAAGGTCTTCCCGAGGGGACCCCTAAAATTGAAAGTTAAAGTGGAGCCTGGTTTATTCATTTTAACGTTTCTCAAACAATTTTTAATTTACGTTTTTTATTTGTTTTCGCAATTTTAATATATTTTGTTTCTATATTTTTTTGCAAATTTGTTTGAAAAACGTAAACATTTTGTATTTTATAATTCTCGGTCAGTTTTCATCAACTTTTAACTTTTATTAAGACTTTTTGTTTGCTTTATTTTCGACAAAAAAAAAACTTACAAGAACTTCTTCGAGCCTCCACGCTTGTTGTGCTTGTCGGTGCTCTCCTCCGGGGAGTACGTGAACGACGCGACCCGCCTTACGGATGGATGACTCTTCGTCGTGATGCGCTCCGTCGCCAGGGAGCTCGTGCGGAAGGCCGACGGCGGCTTCAGCGTGCTCGTCGTGGCGGCGTCGCTCGGCTCCGGCGCACCGTCCGCGTAGAGGTACGCGTAGTCGACGTCCGCGAAGTGCCCGCTCGACGCACCGCTGCGACTCAGGTCCGAGACGGTGCTGTCCGCTGAAAGGGCGTGGGATTAGCGAAGACATATTCGGAGGACAACGGTGACGCATTGAGCTTAATGTCGGTCGTTTAAGGGCTTCTAATGTACGAAAGGGCACAAGCTAATGTAGGAGATTGGCCTATTGCTGGCTGGCATCGGACCGCTATTTTCACCGCACAATGGGTCACGACTTGCCCTAAGCCTCTGCACTTTTCGGCTGTACTCTCTGTGCTTTAACCGCTAGGAAATGTATCCCACAACAATTTGCTTATTCCTTAACGCATCCGTTTTCGCGGGAACCTACTTGTAGTGGTCGTGATGGAGGGCAGAGTGCAGCGGTGACGCCGCTTGTAGTCGATGCCCGAGTTGGACGACGACGAGCCGCTCGTGGTGCAGTCGAGCTCGCCGGTCTCCTTCTCAGCCTTCTTCGAGCCGGCGACGGTCTTGCGCGACTCCTTCGACGGCGCCATGAAGTCCACGCGATGGCTCGCGCCGGCCGACGCGTGATGATTGTTCGTCGAGAGCGACTTGCACGGAGAGACCGCGAGTCGAGTGAGCACGTCGTGCTGGAGATGGCCGTAGCGCGAGGTGGACGCCATCGGCATCCGCCAGTCGGGTTCGCCCATCATCTGAAAACGGCGAGTTTAGCTTCAAGAAACAGGCTAAAATTACGCAAGAGTGCATAGAAAGTGGCAGAAGAAGGCAGGCGTTTGGAAGCCGTTTGGATAGAGCTCTCATTGAGCTCAATAGTTCCGGTTCAGAACGTCATGTCGGACAAAGTTGGGGGCATTTGACGCTCAAGCATACCACATAGAGCCGAGTATAATCCTCCCGCAGAGCAGGAATTACTCATACCATGTTGGCAAGGATGGCTCAGGCTAATCGCATGACGCACTACGATGACGGACGCATCCCCCCGGGAAAAGTACTGATGAGTAAATATGCTACGTATGAGGAGCTTATCGCACCTCGGAGAGGTGACTGTTTACGCATGTGAAAGTCAAGAAGCCCTACTGTGCCTAGGACTGTTTGCCGCTACTTGGCGGACCAGACGGCTTAGCCAGTCTTGCGTCCTCTTAGATGAAACCTTGAGAAGAACGTCGCAACCTTCAGGCATAACTAGCCCGACAACAAAACCAACGTCCTCTTACGCGCTCGTAAACGTCTCATTCAGCGAAGAACTGTTGAAAATGTGCAAAGAATGTTACAACAAAGTTTGGTTTACATCTTCCCTTCGACGAGTAAACACTCCAAACTAGAAGTTCACTCGCCTCTCGTTTGCAACGGGAACATATTCTTGCTCGAAACGACCCTGATCACTGTGAGTCGAACGACTCTCCGGCAGACGTAAGCGCTCCTCAAAAGCGAGCGGCGGGTGGATGCTTTTTGCGGTAACGTCGGATGGAGCTGATAAGCGCGGAGTCATCGGAAACGACTGCGGACACGAGGAGTTCCGTTTTACGACTGTTTGCGAGCTGTAGCCCGAAATAGGAACTAAGGGACTCGCCGGGGAAGGACATAGTGACGCGGGAACGGTTAACGTTTACGCTTAGTGGACGAAAATATTTTTTTGGCCAAGGATAGGGAAGAAGATAGATAGAAGAGTCATGAGAGACTGAGGCCGGGCTAAGCCCGCAGAAAGTAACAGATACCCTCAAAAATTACAAATTCATTGGAACCTATTAATTTACGATATTTACTTTATTTATTCATTAATTTTTAATTTTAGCGAATTTTATTTGTTCATTTTATATGTTAATTAAACTAATTTTTATGCATATTTTCTTAAAAATTTATCTATGTTTTCTATCCCTGCCGTCTCTGACTCACCTCACACATGGTGCTAAGCGCGGACGCGTGCAAGTACAGTGCCGCTGACGGTCGCATTACGCTGCACTCCGCAACCATTTGCAGCAGTTTCAGACACTTTCTTCGAGAGTGAACGTGAATTTCACAAGGAAACCGTCCTCTGAATGGCCTTTGGCTTGACTAAACCGAGCGCCGCACTCCCGCGAGTCTTATATTCCCTTGCGTCAGCGGGGCTCATAAGGCGTGCCCCGCTCTCGGGAGCCTGTTTACACGCATCACCACAGCTCTCGAGCGCTCTCTCGAAGGATTGCACTCTTTCTCCTAAGGGCGGGCGCTAGAGACGGCCGACCGTTGGCCTTGATTAGACCATGCTTTCCCCCCGAGGTCTTGACCTTCTTCGCGCGAGGTTTCATATTAGCGAGTTTGTAGCGCGACAAACACGCGCTAAGCCGTCTGATCCGCGTCCGGGGAACATCTCGAGACCGAAGAAGACAATCGCCCTGAAGATGCGGCTTCTTAGGGATGGTTCATTTACGCTACCGCTCGCCTTTGATCGCTTAATTGGCGCCGAAGAGGGGATTTGGCGGCGCGTCAAATGGCGCTGAGGGCATGTGACAAGGGAGTTGCCCAAGAGCTCAGAAGAATCACTGATATGAACCGTCGACAAAGAGCAGAGAACCGCCGAATGAAACATTTGGTCACCTTAGGGGGCGAAACGTATCAGCTGGGTGACGCAGTTTTATGAATCTTAATGGCATTTTTATTCGGAAATGAAGCCGAAATTTAAGGGCTTGATGAAGAGCTTTTTTAGACGTACTCACGCGAGCGTACTCTGACGCCACGACAAATCACTTTTGGGAACAGAGGGAACACACCATAACCGCCTTTCAAACCAGCCAACATATCCAAAAGAATTCAGTTTTTAGACTGAGAAGCTTGGTTCTGCGAGCGAACCTAAAGAGTACCGGAAGGGTGACCACCTAGCTCATTCCGACTTCGTCGGATATATCCCAATATCAAAGCCTAGCGTTTTTGTACGTACAATCGCGCAACATGCAATTACCTGGGATCGCTTGACTGAACCTTTTCCTTTTAGCTACAAACTATGTCATGCGAACGAGTAAAATAAGTCAGTGAGAATGACCGTTTTGTGCCCACCTTATGGGGTCCATGAAAGATCGCCTCGTTGGCGCATGTAGTGGACAAAAGAAGTTACAGATTTGGACCCCTAAATGGTGATTTCATGACCTGGAAAAAAGAGGACCTTAAACCCAAGAAATCACTATGCAGGGACCGGAAGTGCATCTGTTTTCGAGAGCCGTCTGAACTTGAATAATTCCGAATTTAGCCGGATAGATGAGCTAATTTTAAGTCCTCGCTTTGAGTCGATGTTTGATCGAATGCCGGAATTTTAAAACCAAGTCACGCAGGCGAAAGAGGTATTTGTCGGAAGATAGTCTATTTTAGGTCGTAAGCTAAGGCATCGGCTAACAAAAGACAACTGATTTATCTGGCGCCGTGGACCACGTGAATATCTCTCATGCATAAAGTAATACCCAAACAAGCTCGTGGCCGCCCTCGTGTTTTTCACCGTTTCCTTTGTTTGCTCGCCGGTGAACCCATTTGACTTCCCTGTTGCGCATTTCCCCTGGCAAACAATGCACTTTAGCGCGCTCGGAGGCAGCCATTCTTAGTCATTAGTCTCTGTCACACAACACGCTAGTGTCCTTTTACACCGAGCGGGCTTGAAGGGTCATAAGGGGTCCCGTCGGACGTTTGCGGTCTGTCGACGAATGCACTGTTTTCCATTAGGTCGAGTGGCGGACAAGACCGGAATGGGTGTGCGATGGCGTTCACACGTACGGGAAGAAAGAGGGGACAACGGGAAGGTCCAGATTGCCCAATGGAAAGTTGAAGATTCTAGCGAGAATGAATGATGGTCCCTTAAGGACCGTTGCGGAAAGGAAACTAGACCGGAAACCTAGACCCAATAAAGAACTAGCGGAACAATGTCCGCCGCAAAAGGACCTCCGGAAAAGCTGTGCTTGGGCGCCTTCTTCTGTCCAGCAAAATTTTTCGAAAATTGTAAGAAATGGGACCTATCTGAACGCTGAGATAAGCCGAATGGCACATTTTGCATTTAAGCATGCTTTCATGGGACAAGAGAGTTCACCCGGAGGGGAGTCGATCACCATTAGGACCCAGGCCTGACTCGGGCCGGGCCGGGCCCATGAAAAATCAGGCGCCGGGGTGGGCCGGGCCCACTTCGAACTCTGCGGTGGGCCACTGGGGAAGCGAAGGTGACCTTTGGCTGTCCCGGCTCTAAGTGATCCATGGTCAAAGTGTTCTATCATCGGTCACACAGCCACGCGACTTCCTTCTAGGCTTTTTTCGATTTGTTTTTCCCATTAGGTTGAGAGTGCGGGGATATCCCGAAATAAGCCTGCTTACGTATCCGCGCCTCAAAACACGCTTGTCACGTCTAATTCCCGGCTTGACGGCGGCCCGTAATCAATCAGATTTTCTCGCATTACCCTCTTGTTTACTTCCCCCATTGAGCCGGCGGGAAACGGCCACTTCCCGGTTGTTTATTGTTTCCCGGACGAATTGCGCTAATTAAAGCAATTACGCTAGACGATAGTAAATCAAAGCGAGCCGGGAAGCCGAAGAAAAGTGACTGGCGTCGGATTGGACGCGTGAAAACAGCTGTCCATCGGCGGCTCGGCTGACGCTCCGCGAACGAATGCGTCAAACGTGTCATAATCGGATAAGCGCAGTGGGAAATATGAGCAGCTGTAAGCTTTCTTCGCACACTGGTCGCATGATGGAAGCGCAAGCAAGCTGGCCGCCGATCTGTGGTTTCCGCGAGGAAAAAAAGATAGAGGAGGAAAAAAGGTGGCGAGAAGTAATTAGCATCAGATGTTCGCAGCGCGAATAGGAAGCCGGAAGTATGAGAGAACTTCCTCTAAGGAAAGAGCCTAACTGGACTGAACTGGAGCCGGTTCATATTCGATCATACTTATGCGGTGCCTCGCAAGGTTTGAAAATTCGAGGCTCGTTAAAAAGTAGTAAAACAACATTATGCGTTCATACACGATTCAGAATTCTGACCGGTCTACCGTTAATTTTTACCACTCCAACTCGGTGCCAAAAATTTAAAAAAATAGGAAATTTTATTTTTTGCAGAAAAGGGAAAATCGGAAGCTCTCGTTTTCGTGGCTCAAACATTTTCCGATAAACCATGGATTGCAATAGCAACTCAAGGTCTGCATGGCCGGTTTGCGGGAATACGTTCGAGTCAGTTTTCCGGGAAAATATTCAACCCTAAGTGCAAGCAAATTTCGGTATTGACTGCAACATTTTTGCTGTTGTAAGGCTACCTCTTCTGCTAAATCGGCTGACCTAACGTCGCAAGTTTGGTACACTGATAACTCAGGGAACGTTCACTGTTCAGTGTGAATCATTGTCGCCACAGAACTACCTTGGGAAATCAAGCGTTTGCGTACAGTTTCCCGCATGCGCCCAGCTTACGCTTAGTCACGTCTAATAAGCCAGGGGCATTGCAATTAGCGACTCTAAGTGGACCTTAATGGCCGTTCGAATGGAAGTGCCCTTTGCCCTCTCAGAGCGCGCCATTTAAGCCGCTTTTGACTCACAAAGGCGGGCGCCACCGCGGAAGCGGGCGGCTTTTGTTCCAAATCTGGAAATCGGACACCGTGCAAACGAGTTCCGTTCCCGCTCCTCGAATGGAGTTTCCAGGAGGAGTCTTCCAGCGTCAACTTCACCGGGAAGGAGCTGTTCTTCGGACCCGCGGTCCCTGAATTGCTCCGCCGTTTGGAGGGAGGAAGGCGGCTAATGGCGTGAAACCGAGCGTGCGCAGAAAACTTCCAGGAAAAGGCGAAAAAAACAAGCGTTCCGAGGACTAAAGCTTCCAGGAGGAGGAAAAAAGAATGCTTCCGTGGAGCTAAGGTTTCGACCGCGGTGGACCGCTACATTTTGAGCAGAAGAGGAGATGAAGGTTAACTTTTGCGGGCACTCCTGGTTGATGGATCCTTCAGGAGGAGGCTTGAAAAAGCTGACCTGTAAAACTAAGGAGGCCAAGACGCTGAATCTCGTGTTCCGCTGCCGGACCTCCTACAGCTTGCCGTCACTTTTCTCCTTCACGCGGACTTTGCCGCTTTTCGTGTGCGCTTACAAGATGGCGTAACAAAATGGCATTTTCATCGCGCGTAATTTGACACTTCAAGTGCCACCGGCGGCGTGTGGGCCTTCCGTCCGCCACGCCGAAGAGAGAACACGTCGTTTCGGCGGTGTCAACGAGCGTGGGGAACATGGCGACTCCGGTCAGGCTGTCGCCTAATGTAACGCTTTCGCGCAGCAGCTCTGCCACAGTTTGAAGACCACGCGGCTGCAACGTGAGACGACGCTAACGCTCCCCGGCGGGCCTAATCCCGGACCAGACGGAGGAACGGAACGGTTTAGGGTTGCAAGACTGGTGCCGGCTGCGTAGCAGGAAATCGTGGGATCGCGTTTTGCAAATGAACGAGGGAAAATGATGTCTGTCGAAGGGTGCCGTGAGGACACGAATGGAAAATTTAAAACGTATGGAAAATAGATGATTTTATAGCTCTGCAATAGGCTTACGTCTGGGCCACTCCAGCTACTTCCGCTTTGACTAGCCCTCACAAATGTGAAGCTCTAAGAATAGGACTAAATGGCAGACACTAGGCCTAAGCAAAGCTAAGGGGCTATAGTCCGCCTTTATTAAAACTGGTTTTAGGCATAGTTTGGTCGCGATATTGTGACTTTTAGGAGCACTATTATGGACCAGGAGTTTGGGGTATAGGTTTGCTTCTGCGATCAAATTAAGGCAAGCAAGACTGACTAAGCTTGAGCTGAACGGCGTCGTCTAAGAAAAGAGAGCCGATAAAAACTCTCTTTTCTCAGAGTTAAGCTATTGAGCCCGGAGTTCAGGCAGATCATAATACTCTGTGTTTTGACCTCCCGACCGGAAGACGACATCAAAAGACAGGCATTTCTCCACAAACACCCATACCGCGAATGCCCGGTCACGCATGCCGAAAATACCTGGTCATTATTAGCCTTTTCATAGGCCTAGCCTGGCTTCGTTACCTACCCTGCACGCGAAGGAATGCCGCCGTAATCGACGCATTGTGTTCAGCCTCCGTTCAACCTTTCCGCCCGAGAATACCACAGCAAAGCGGAATAGCGACGCGCCCGCCGACTCGAAGAGAGACACTCTGTCGAACGCTGCGAGGAAGAACTCAGATCGACCTTCTCAGGAGGACACTCTATGCCACTAAGGAACGCTATTAAACAAAACCCATAAAGCAAGCAACGTGGTATATGGCCGGCCGGAATTGGCCGGGATTAAGCAACCAAAAAGCAATTACACTCCCGTGAGGCCGACTTCGGCGGCTTGTTTGTCTTACGAGAGAGTGGGACATTGATAGTCAATGAAGGGACTTCAGCGAGTGGAAGGAACACTTTTATGCGAGGAAAAAACGAATCGCGCATAAGTAGATGACGCTAGCAGAGGAGGACAAAAGTATGAGAAGGCTTCAAGTGTCAACAAAGAGAGGCAAGGCCCGCTTTTTATGCCTCCTATAATGTCCCAGAGGTGGGTCTTAAAGCAACGGATTCTGACGTTATTTGCTTTGAAACGCGTAAGATGTCTCCGTGGACTTTTTACTAAAGGTTCTGCAAAAAACTGCTGTGAAACCGCACGTGTTGACCCATCCGGGAAAGCTATAGATGGACGAAAGATTAGCGGATGGTTCATTGCCTACGTCCAAAATTAACTCCCTTTTTTCCCCCAAGCGTTCGAATGACGCGTGCCGTCGATGAAACTAATTGCAAATTGGAAATGAGGGTGGCGTCAGCCGGCGGTCAGCCTGCTAACGAGGTCCCCGTTGGGGCCACCCAAGGCTATTACGGACAAAATTCCGTCTCCGTCACCCATCCTGGTCGATGGGCGGTAGTATACTCTCAAGTCCTTCCTTGGTACAAAGCCAAGGATAGCGCGATTTTGATTTCAATGCATTTTTTTGGCTTATACCCGCATTAAGAATGTCCTGCAAACAATTTAGGCCTTCCCAGGCCTAAGCCCCAAGCCCAAACGAGTGGCCTAAGCCTGAGCCTATGCGAAAGCTGGATAACGTTTCTAAGTTAGCGAACCAAGAAAGGGCATCTGATAATGAGAATTCCCGCTCAATAGGGAAAACGTTCGAGCACCCATGAGGGAATGAAGTCCTAAATGGGTCGACAGACCGCGTGCATAAGTGAACCGTCAGCGCCTTTGCCGTCATCACAACTGAGGCGTTACACCGAGTGCAAGTGCCATGACATGCGAGGAAAGTGACGCCGAAAATGTCCAGGAAAAAGGTGGCAAACGTCGCGGAAACGCGTCTAATTCGCCGTTTGCGACGGGTGCAATGAGGAAGCGGCGCAGAGGCGTCAAATGGGTTCAACGCGTACCAGTCGAGAAGACACTTATGGGTCCATTCGGCGTCAACCAGCGTGTAGCGAGACGGAATCCCCCAAAGGACTTGGATGACATGGACCTTGGACGCTTTTTCCTAAACAATGAACCCACGTCCGTCGTAGGCT
Source organism: Aphelenchus avenae (assembly GCA_020875895.1). NCBI lineage: Eukaryota > Metazoa > Nematoda > Chromadorea > Rhabditida > Aphelenchidae > Aphelenchus > Aphelenchus avenae. Next base: position 111,369 of record JNEY01000219.1, read on the forward strand.
AGACTCGAGCTGTAGGCTTAGCAAAGAACCAAAAGTTGCCTTGCGTTAAGCTCACGTAATTATATTCTTAGGCCTAGTCCCGCTCGCTAAAATTCTCCTACCTCAGGATAAGCACAGTAATAGGTTGGTTTTCATCAAGGGTCTAAGTTTAGGGGAATCGAGCGTAGGCTCAATGCTCTCTGCGCCCGCATAGAGCTCAGCTAAGCTCAGCTTTAGGCTTATTCTGGTTGTAAGAGACTTGCTCCACCAGCACGGCTTGGTCCTATGTCTGACTTAGATTCAGACTCACTAGCCAAGGGACTCACTGCTAGCCTAGATTGTTTTGAAGTCATCCACTAAAGTTAGGACCAGCTTGGGTGCTAGAGTTGAGAAACTTGACTGCGTCGTTTCTTAGATCCATCCCGTTAGCGTCTGCTTAGGCCTAGTTCTGCTCCAGAGCTCATAAAAATATTGCTTCAGCCCTAAGGACGGGACACTCCGTCGGACGGACTCTACTGCTTTTTGACGGCCATATTCATTTTCATGATTAGTTGCCGTATGGACCTCCTTAAGTACTCCTCGCTAATCCGTGCCAAGAAGCGGTATCTACCAAGACACTCGGTGCGTTCTAAGGGTTAATCCCCGCACGAATGTCATTTGCCTTTCGGGGATAAGCGGTGCTTAACGGCGAAAACTAACGGCCCGGGACATGTGATCGGTGTTAAGCACCGTTGGATCCAGGAATACGGGGATGGAACTTGCGGATTTACCAGAGTCCTCTGAGAGAAAATCCAGGCTTTCTTCGTAGCACAAGCGAGATCCAGAGCATGGTGACGTCGCGGAGTTTCGAATCAATTTATAAATTGACGGCCAGGCCCTCGGCAAAAATGGACACTTGGGATTCGCGGAATGCGAATTGGGCTACGTGACGAAACGGAAGAAGAATTACCCCCATTTCCGGCTAGGCGAAAAAGCTGGCGTATCAAGTGGACTTTTTGGGCCAAGACAAGCGGCTTACAAGCTTCATGTCAGGAATGAGATCAGTTGTAAATAGAACAACCACATCATTAAGCCTTAAAATACTCCCGGACAACCAGCCTAGCCCGACTTAAGGTAGATCAAGAGAGACCTGAGACAGACTCCAAAAACGAGAAGCCAAGCAATCGGCTGACTAGCTTCATGCCAGAATTCATCGGTGGCAAAACCGTCGCGTACAACGGGCTCTGGATCACCTCCCACCATGGCTGACTTAAGGCAGAAACCCGAAGAAGTCTGCGTCACAAAGCTCAGAAGACTAGCCTAAGGCAGAGTCCACGAAGATCACGACCCGAAACAGATGGGCTCGTCACTCACGTTCCTACACACCTCAAACGAAGACCCAGTGGGCGACACAGGGATGCGCTATGAACGTCCAGAAATCACCCATCCCAAGCCTCCCGATGAGGACTACTCTGAGTCGTTTTTTCACTAATTTTAGTCCCTCTGGCAGGGTATCCCTCACGGCCTGTCAACAAAGGCTACCGTGAAGCGGGAAACGTCAACAGGCTTGCACGCAAGTGTCCATCAAGTGCGGTCCGCACCGCTGCAACACCTCAGTGAGCACCAGGGCCGTCCAGGCGGCGGCGGTCGTCCGTCGTCGAGAGAACTCCCTGACGTAAGCCGGCCGGGATTTCTGTCGTCGTGGGGTCGCGGAAATCGAATTACGCCGCGGCCCGCCGTAGGGCCAAAGATTCGCGAACGCTACGGGGGCGTCCTTCGCGGAGGACAGGGCCAGGAGAACGCCTGGCAAGTGCCGGATTTAGCGGGGTCAGCGCCGAAAATACCTCGCACTTCCTTCCGCCGCACATGGAACGAGAAGGCGATAAGGAAATGGGTGCTTGAAAGGGCGCAGGGTTGCACGTGAGGCGTGAAATCAGGGGACAGATCAGTGACGCTACGGAATGCTTCAGACACTTAGCACCGGCATACATGGCCCTTTAGGATGTGCTAGAGAAGAGTGCTATGGAACTGCAAGCGAGCCATAGTTCCGTCCAGAACCACCTACATAGCCTCAAACTTGCACAGTCGCCAGGACTTATACTTCGCAGTAGGGCTGGGCAGGTCCTGGGCCTGTGGTCCCGGGGGTCTAAGTCCTGGTCCTGGTACGCATAAGCATGTGTCCAGCCCTGCTTCGCAGTTAGGGTTCGAGGCACTTTAAAGCCGTAGAGAGAACGAGGACGATTGAAATGATTATAGTCCTCGCAATGCTTTCACCTGTGCTGCGCTTTCCATTAGTATCATTTCTATGAAATCTGAAGTCCCGTACACGGAAAGGTTTCCGAATAAGATAGCGAAGACCGCTTGACTTTCCGGATTCGGAACGAACCGAACGACACTAAGATATATTGATGGAATCAGCCAAATTAGAGCTAAATCTGTATCCGGGGTCGTCGCCCAACGACAAGGTAGCGGATTGAGCGAGCGGGTAAAAGCCAACTTAGTCATCGCGACGATACGGGCGCAAGTTAAGCAGCTTTAGACCCCATTTTAAGCCTCAGCATCCACAAGAGAGAGCAGTCAAGCGACGGTGATCACTTAGCGGAGTGCGACACGTGAGGAGCCGCATTAATCCACCACCTAATCTCTATGCAGAAATCGCTCCGAGGCCTTCCGAGAACGTCTCCCATTCCAGGCGCGCTTCGTCCCTCTCGATGGCTCCTCGCTGCGCTGTACTCCGGAAGCGCCGCAAATCCACTTTCACGGGGTAATTAGGCTCCGCGAGAAGATATTATCGCACCTCTCCGAGCATACAGCCAAACACGCAAAAGAATGTCCGCTTCAGAATGCAAGCAGGAGGGAAGAGGAGCGTTGAGGAGTAGGAGGAGAAGGAGACGCACCTTGAGCGGCGAGCCGGAGTGGATGGAGGAGCTGGTGGACATCGTCGAGGAGCCGATCTCGTCGTAGTACTTCGAGTGACGGATCTGCCAACGCAAAAATTAAAGGTTAAACTTTCAAATTTAAAAATGTTAATAATGAAAAGCAAACTTGAATGAAATTAAATTTACAAATTAAAATTACGATTTTATTTCTCTTCTCCTTTTGACATACGTTGAGGGAAAAGCGCCGCTAACATACCCTGTTCTCGGACATGTGCGTCTCGCGGCCCTGGATCTCGTTGAGGAGAAAGTAGCCCTCGTCGCAGACCTAAACCTTCGATTTAGCCAATGTCTTTAATCCTCGGCTTTGCGTACCTTGACCGCGGAGTCGTAGCCGTACTGCTTGTCCATGAACTAAAAAACACGGCTTAGCGCAGCTCTTCGCGGGACGGTGATACTTAGGAAATCAGGTAGGCATGTAGGAAATGGTTATTTGGGCACTTTTCGAGGAATGATCTCCACAGAACATCCGCTTTAAAGGGGAAAGTCCAACCAACGCTCAAAGAGGCTACACACTAAGGAGGAGGTTCGTGTCATGAGAGCCTTTAAGAGGCCCAAACACAGCTTTGAGCGGAAGACAGTCTAAACCACACCTTGTCGTAGAGCTTCGATAGAGAGAACGTCATGCATCCGAGCAGTTCGCGTCTGAAAAAACAAAGGTTAAGAGCAGGGAGACAACGCTAGTGAGGCTTGGCTATTCTGCGTAGGCTTAAGAACGCCAACTATTCATCGGGCTTTCCTAGCAGTCATTTTAGGTCTTTGCTCCGTTTACGTTTAGGCCTAGTATAGCCAAAGGTTAGGCTAAGGGCCAATTGTCTGTTCGCGGCCTAAGCGATTAAGCCTTGGGGAAACGGGGCTCACGTGAAAGCGCACAAAGCGTTTCTGGTTGGTAATAAAATGCAGATGTTTTGGGGACCGAAATGTCGGGCAGCCACCATCGGACGAAGGACTTACGTCGGTGGCTCCCGCTCCAGGAGGTCCTCGTTCGTCGAGTACATGCTGATGCCGAGGCGGTCACGGAACTTGAGGTTGTTCCGACTGATCTTGAAGCGGAACTCCTCGTCGAACTGCGGCCGGTTCGTGTGCGGGACGACGCGCGTGCGGCACTCCTTGAAGCGGGAATCGTACTTGCGCGACCGCTTGCGGTACGAGTTGTGCGGCTTGATCTCCACCTGAACGTGGGAGATTAGCAAAGGATTTAGTGTGAAGCTTGCCTTCACGAACGACGACATCGGCGCGGACTTGTTGAGGAAGAGCGCCGCGTTCTTCACCCGCACGCGGACCGTCGTGGAGTGACTGTGCTGACTGTCCGAGAGCGTAATGGCCAGGAAGACGATGCCTTGAATGCAGAACTAATGGGCAAATCGTGACATTTGGGGTTTAATTTGCTCTAACAATTCCCAAAAAATGGTGCAAATATTTTTTCTGGCTTGCTTTTATTTTAATTTTTAATATTTAATTTCTTATTTATGCTTTTCCATTTGTTTCAAAGTTTTAAATTCGTAAATATTACTTTATTTCCAATTTGTTTCCGTACCTTTAATGCCCTTATGCCTGGCGATCGCTGAGGGCAGCTTGTAGTCCTCCGGGCGGACCATCATCGGTTTCGCGGGACCCACCAGGTCCTCGAAGAGGCTCACCGGCTGCTGATCGACCGCCTCGTAGCTCGTCAGGATCCGACGCCGCGCGCTCATGCCGTGGCGGGGCGTGCTCGAGACGCCCGAATGACGCGGGTTCGTCTTCGGAAGACGCATCGGATGGTGGTGCAGCGAGAGCAGCGTGGAGGTCTGCTGCGGGTTGAATTTGGTGAACTGCAAGCGCTGCTGGAGCGGCGGCATCACTGGAGGAAGGTCCTCGTCGGTCTGGCGAAGGCCCTCTTCGCCGAGGTTCGGCGGCGGAAGCACCGGCGAAAGCTCCTGAAATTCGGTAGCCTTCAATATAGGTGCCAGGAAAATATAGTGAATAATCGATTTTATTTGAAGAAAACCTGTTCGGAAATATTTATTAAACATCCAAAAATATTTTATTTTTTCAAACATAAAAATTTTTTGTGCATTTTATTCAAATTCCAATAAATTTATTTTTAAAATTTTATTTCAATTTTAGAATGCTTAAATTTTCCTAATTTTTTTGTTGTGAAGATTGAAGTTGTGAAGTCCTTAGAGAACCGCAGCGTTCGTACCTGACTCATCGCCATTCGGTCGCAGTCGCCCTTCAAGGGCGAATCCGGCTCCGTCTTGCGCCCTGCGCGGTCGTCGAGGATCGCATAGTCCTCGAAGGAATTAGACGAATTATCGGGGTAGATGGTCGACAGCGACGGGAACTTGTCCGCAAGGCCTAGCGCACGAGGTCTGAAACTGAGGCATCGTCAGTATCTTGCCCGAAGTCATGACACTTCCAAGAATACTAAAGCTCTAGTCCAGATTTTCCAGTCATTAATTAGGGGAAACCGAACTTCTAGGCTTAGTTGTGCTTTCCCAGGGTTAATTAGAGGGTTCCAGGAATAGCACCGGAGACTCCCAGCGTGCCCGTTGTACGTGCTGTTCCCGTACCCTAAAGCGGTACGGGTAAAGGAATGGTAGAAAAAACGGCTTTTTGTACGGCCCGGTGGGACAGTACGGTACGCCACACTGTACGAACAAGGGGTCAGTACGGTACGGCGTACGGTACGGGGAAGGTCATGCCGAAGGGATGGCTTTCCGGGGTGCATCGCCGGATATGCTGGCATGATTTCGAGGACCAATTCCGATAAGTCTCGGACCGACCTAGCGTCCTCACCTCAACTGATAGTGGCCCTTTGAGAAGCGGCCGTAGATGTCGGAGTCGGACGTCGTCAGGTCGGACGTGCTGTAGAAGGCGTAGCGCGGCGGCGGCGCCGCAATGTCGTCGTCGTCGTCGTCGTCCGAGATCGAGCTCGTCGAGAACGCGTCGAGGTCGACGGGCTTCGGCGACCGGTCGAGCTCCACCGGCTTGCGGCGCGGCGGGCGCGGCGGCAGCGTGCCGCTGTGCTTCAGCGGGGAGTAGAGCGGTCGCGACGGGAAGTCGTAGCCGTGGTTCTCCTTGTTGCCGCGGTCCGTGAAGTAGTCGCGCTGGTGCCCGTAGAGCTCCAGGTCGAGGTCCACCAGCTGGGATCTGCCTTCGCGTGATTTTGACATTTCTGGAAGGGCAATGTGAGCTACCGGTTTATTGTCAAACAGTGCGCCTAAAACGCCACGCCCACGCTTCAACGACCAAGCCAAACAATTAAGAAAAAGTTTTTAAGGAATTCATTTTAAAAAGAGCCGAAAAAACTTGAATTAAAGCGAGAATAAAATCGTTTACAGGCGAACTAACATGGAGAAATATGAAAATAGAACCGCGATCAAGTGCGCTCACGGGAAAATACAACGTTAAGGCGGCCTATGTTGCGGAACTTCAAGAATTCTGCTGGACAAACTGCGGGTCAGACGCCGTTAAAGAGGCGACTTCAAAGGCGGCTTCCTGCTTGCCCGTAAAACGGCGGAATACACTGATCGCAACTCAGCACAAAAAGCATCAACTCCGCGCCGACAAGAAGAGCGGCGTTCGAAGTTTCGACCCGTAAACGCAACATTCAAGCAAAAGAAACAGAGGTCGCAGCTCCGAGCGCGTTAAGCGATGCCGAGTTTCAGGCGGCTTCCCTTTATCGACAGCGCAGAAAACTGCATTCTTTGCACAGCGAAAAAGTGTTGGAATTCCTCGGGTCGTTTAGCAGAGAAAAAAGTTTGCATTCCACCGATGCTATGACACCAACGCAATTTTCTAGTGAGTTTTTTGGCTTTGAACTTTCGCACCGGTTGAACCATAAAGCTGCAACATCGGCGTCAACGAAACCAAACGTTCGAGCTTCAGCCGTCAAGTATCCACCTCAAGAGAGAACCTACGGCTCCCAACTGGGCCCGACAATGATTTGGAAAAGTGACTTTAAATCCGCACCTCGTTTCCCACAGGAAAGTTAAAAGTCTACCCGATTAGCGCTGTAAAATTAGGTCTCTTTTAAGAACCCATTCCCACGGAGCACTTATTGTCAGTGTGACGCAGAAAAATCAACATGATAACCGCTATTCAAGCGCGTTGCGGGCGTTCAAACGTGAGAGAAAAGCACTCATGCACTCGCCCCATCATCACCAGCAGTTGGCCGACGAAAACCGGCAGCGGTCGGTGCGACTCGTTAAAGCGTCTCAATTTCAAAACGTCAAACGCTGCGGCGGCGACTGCGGACGCAGCAGAAAAGACGGAAAACGCGAAACGAGAAGAAAACAAGTGGACGGAGCAGACGAAAAAAACTTGTCCCCAGTCGCGTTCGAACGAACCGCCGCCACTTGCCGGGAGGAGCAAATCATAGAGGAGCGAGAGAGGAGGAGAGCAAGGAGCGTTCTTTGGGCTACACGGCGTCCATGCCGGCGGTTTGGTTCCGGACGCATATGCAAGTGGCGAGAGACGCGACCTTCATGCATGTCGCTTTGCTTGTCAGCGCGACTGCGGCGCATGAGGACGGACGCAAGAAGAGATAATATCACGCGGGATAGGCGACACGGGGCGACGGCGCTCGGATCAACATGACAGGATCAACAGGGCGACATGAAGACATGTGTTCAAATTGTTTTTTTTACGGAAGAGCCCTTGACCTCGGAAAAGTAAACGAAACCTGCCGCTTTTTTGACGAAACACTTCAAGGAAAGCCGTAAATCTGCAAGCGTACTGACGCCTATCGCTTGGAAAAAATAACTCCAATGAGTCAAAATTCGAGCACACAGTGTCGGAACCGATAAGCCGCATTTTTGAAATTAGCGGGGAGTTTTTGCTGTACCATAGCGCCCATCAGAAGCTTCAACTAAAAGGAGGAAATTAGCATAGCTTTCTGAGAAGCGGCTACGGAACGCCTAGTAGGGCCAAAAGCGTACGAGAGTTCCATGTAAGGAAAGTAAAATATGCGAGCACGCACGGCACCTTTTTTAATTTTTATTTATGGCGTAAATGAGCGAAAAAAGCGATGAAGACAGGAGAAAGACAAAGCTAGTTCCTTGCACAACACAGACATGCGTTTGAATCTCATCCTTCCATGGAAATCTAATCGCATCACCGACCCTATCAGCCATTAGGCGACCCCAGCAGCGGTCGCCTGAGGCCCTAGAAAATAGCACGCCCGTGGGTCGTGCAAATCAGCGTGTGCTGCGGCGACGCATGAGGTCACACGCTTGACGCAAACAACGGAAAAGGGCAAGGATTAGCGTCACTGATATCGCTTGCCGAGGCAGAAGGCCTCAAGCGCCGCTTAGGAAGGACGTCTGGGTCAAAACATGCCTGCATTGCACTAGACGTTTGAATGCGTTTGACCCAAACATTGGCGTCCTAATCGTTCAAAAAATGACCGAAGCGAAGAAGCATATTGTCGTCCGTGGAGGGAAAAATCTGACCTCCCACTGGACCTCCTTAAGTTTAAGTGGGGCAGTTTCGGAATAGTCTCAGACACATTAGGTCCTCAAAGTATCTCTTATTTCTACTAGACCACTTCAAATTCTCAGTAGATCTCATTTGACTATCAAACCGACTGCCTCAAGAACCCGTTAAAACGTCGTGAGCCCTAATCGAAGTAGATACTATAGCCTGTAGCCGAGAAAACGTCCGCTAAGAACGCATATTTTCCTTGGCTGTAACCGAATATTATGGGCTTTCCCAGAACAAAATTGCAGCCTCTGGGAGCGGCAAATTCCACCGGCAAGTGGCCGCCTGGGTGGGTCACAGCACGCCGAAATCCCATTAGAATCTCCGCCGAGATTATCCAAATGGACGTCGTAATCGATCGAAAAAACCCATCACTGAAAAGAGGGTTACATCGCGGTGACTCAATGCCGCCGCCGAAAAGTGGGACCGCTGCGCTGCGCCGCCGCTGACGTCGGCCTCGGGTTTTTGCCAGAGCCCCGCCCGCCGATTGATGGATCGCGTTGGCGCGCGGGGATTAAGATCGGATCAGGACCGCGACGGGGATCGCGGGGCCGCTTAGTGGACACTTGTGGAGGAGGCAAAAGTTACGGCGGGGACACATGTTGATGCGGTGGCGGCCCCGGCCGATTGAGCCCCCATCGACGACAATCGCATCGCATCGCTGCGCGTCACTCACTCAATGGGGACGTCGAGCAGAGCGGGGCCGATGAAGTCATAAAAACACGCAGAATGGAGCGCCGATCATCGCCGACGATAAGCGGCGGTTCTGCGGCAATAGGATGAGAGGGGTAAACATGGGCACTGAAGGCCCGGCAATACGCATAAACCGAGACTTCAAAGGAAGCGGGTGACGAAAGCAACGCCATTAAGGCGTGTTTGCTATCATTAGCGACGTAAATTGGGTAAGCAACTTATCAGTTCCACTGCGAGCACGAACTTCGCGTAGCGGCATACGATCCAGGGGGCCTAGCCCAACCCAAAGTTCATCTGCCGGTAAGACAAAAGGCGCGGATTTGGCCCTTTGTACGAGTGATTTAAGAGGAATTTTAATGTTATCCGATGGCCACGGGCTAGTGAAGCAAGTGAGATTTAGGCCTTACTTGACAAAATCGTTAGGTGTTGAACGGGAAATTTTCCACAAGTCGGAAATTTTGAATGTTTTTTGAGTATTTTTGTCCAAATAGTCCGCGGCAGACAATCGAATCTTTTAGGCTTGTTTCACAAAACAGTTCCTTAACTCGCGTGACTGCTTATTTATTTAAGCCTAAATGGATAAAGTGGAGGGCGAAGGGCCATTTTCCGAAAGTTTCTGGTAAAGACACGGAGCCACGTTGTGTGAAAAACTTTAAGAACTAACGGATTGCGCTTTTGTCCACTATGGATCATGAGCGTTACCACTCTTCTTGGTTCGGCCCCTACGCATGCTAGCGGACCAGCTGACCATCCATCCACCAAAGCAGCTATATTCGGCTCCGCACTCGCCGCTATAGCTGCGTGTGCAAACAGGAAACAAAAGGAGTAATCTGTTCGTCGGCGAATCGAATTAATCTTTTCTTTATACCTCCTCCACCGGGAGTGTCTTCGGCGCGCAATTTGATACCCTCCTCCCTCGCGCGCACAATACCCAACCACATCTGGAGCAGATTGGCGTCAGTTTGGCGTCCCCTTTCGCAGTCCATATGTAACAACACGGGTGAAAACCAGCGCGCGCGGGTGGGGTAGGTTTACCAATGCTAGCAAGAAGAATACTACTGGCATGCCAAAAGGTGGGGTACAAAAACGAAGGGGAATTTGAGGTAAGCAATAGCATGCCGATTGATGAATCGGTAAAATAAACAAACACGCTATTTCTCTGATATACACATCCTTTCTTAACGTAGCCAGCTAGCCGTGGACTATGCGGATCTCCAATGTACGCCAAGTCTGAACGGTGAAATAAGAGATTTTACAGAACAGAGCGAGTATAGGGTGAAGCACAAAATTTAAAAATTTTTTAAAGTATTGTTGCCACAAACAATGCTTCAGAAAAGAATTCCGGGTAAGGGGCGTATTAGAAGATTTACAGTCCGTTAAAATCTTATACGTGCCCTCTTGGAGCTAATTTAATTCAAAGCCCCACTTTGTGTGCTGTCGACGTTTCTAATGGGCAATTCGGAGGATTAAACGATGTCCAGAAAGCTCAAGATTACGACCTCGTGTGGGAGGACTGCCCAAGCAAGCACCCTTCGAACAACACATAGCGTCGTCTTACACACGCGCGTCGCGAGCGTAAACAACCCCGAACAACGCGGGGCGCGAAGTCTGTTCCGGAGGAGGAGGAAACTGGACAAGGCATGAACGAAGGGCAATTATTCGTGGCCGAGTAGGCAATGCTGGCACACTCGAATTTCACAAACGGTGCTAGCGCGGGACGCTGCATTGGAACGGAGCGTTTGAAGTGGGGGTAGGAACCGTTCGGCTTGGGACGAATGTTCCGCATGATCGGAGCCGATGTTGGCTTACTTCCCGACCTCGGGCAGGGGTGCACAATGGGCCAGAAACGCAGCCTCTGCCCCGACCCGGACGAATGTTGAGAATTTAACGACCTAAAAGGGACAGCCAAGAAAAGGGAAGAAAACCATCATAACCTGTCAAAACGGCCCTAAACGAACAAAATTACCACGAATTAATAAATTACTTCGTCTTTAAAAGGTGGTTTTTCAATTTTTGGTTAGAAAGTTTCCATTTTTTCCGCCATCGAAAAAGTCGAGAGCGTTAGACAAACACGTAAGGGAACCCAGGCCTCAGGTGCTTAATTTCAGGATTCACAAGAAAGACTACACTGCGATTCTTCGACAAAATCCCTTCTTTATCCAAACGACGTGCAAAATCGCGAACGCCGTTCAACTCTGCCGAGGCTCCATCCGACACGCTGGGACAAACGCACACAGACAATGCTTGATCGTCCTCTGCGCCCCACGGCCATCCATTTACGCGCGTCGATGATCGTAAATCACTCGCGACGCTTTTTGTGTGAGGCAATCGGGCACTGATCCGGGTGGCTCTCCGTCCCTGCCATACCTTCGCGAGGACCACTTGCGGACGGCGCTGGGGACCGCTTCGTAGTGCGGTGATTGTCGGGCCGGTGTTTTGCCGGCGGTTAATTTATCACCCCCACCACCGGCAATTGGCCGTCGCTGGGGAGAAACGAAGCCGCCGGACGTAAATCTCCGCTCCTCAGCGAGGCGTTCTCGCAGAGGAGAACACTCCGCGAGGCCCGTAAAGCATGTGGCCCACCTGTTTATTGCCCCGATCACACTCGAGGGAGTAGTAAAAAAACGAGGCGGATGCCCTCCGGCGTCGAGTATGCAACGTTGCGAGACCGCTAAATTGCCTATTGACGCGCTGGGAGAACAATGTGGCGCCGTTGATTTGAGTTATTGTCCTGGAGGGGGTAAGCCGGATCCGTGGGAAGATCGCTTAGAGGGTACGAATGGGTGTGAAAAGGTTGAGATCGAGAGATGTGGCAAATCAAAATAACAATCGATCCAGTGCCCGGAGCAAGAAAAGCTTGTAAAATAGATTAAAACGCTTCACTTTTCGATGTAAAAATGATTTTGACCCTCTGCACTGCGGTTTGTGAATTTGCACTGAAGGGAGCTCCTAATGCCACAACTACGACGACGTTGGAAAGACCGAGAACAACCTGGGCTAGCCAAGGAAGCTTCGCTGAACAAGGAAAACTTGCTGAAGAAGCGTTTTTACTGGGACGCATATTTGGACGAAGTTAGTAGACAGTTTCGGCCGTGAGCGTTCTAGACGGTTCATCAAAGACTCAGCAAAGTGGACGGTTCATTCTGACTTACTAACGCGATATCCATTCTTTACGAGACATGAAGAAACTTGGCAATTACAGCTAAAACGCGGCGTTCATTCAAGTAATGCGAATATTTCGGCAAGATCGGTTAGCAAACTTTTTTCATGACGAGCTAGGCTTTACTAAGCTACAAAACATCCACAAGACCGCTAGTACTTTAAAATGACCATACGGACCGCTAAAACAATTCGAAGCGGATCGACCCGCTTCTGCCTGCGAGACAAAATTTTGCTGCTGCCGACGCGCCACTTGCATAATAATCGAAACGGAATATTAATCGAGTTACGGGGCGCACATCGCGCCGCACCGAAGCGACAGTCCATCCGCCCGCCGCCATCGGGTCGATTAACGTCATGGAAAAAGCGGCCACTCGTCCGAGCGGACGGATCCACGATACCGTTAGGAGCACGCAAAAAGGGTTTAAGGAGGTGCAGGAGAAAGGAAGGAGGAGGCTCCTCAACGAGCGATTCGCGAGCCACTGAGAGGATTGACCCTCGCGCGTCGCGGAAATCACCGGGTTCCGGCGGCGCGACGGCGCACGACAGGTGCGCATGGCATCGTCCTCTTCCGAGAAATGCGAGGAATCAATGTCACATTCGTGTGCGCATTTTCGTTCATTGACGCGGTGGCATAAGGAGGTATTCTTTCAGGAGAATGGACATTTCAGTGTGAGGTGCAGTTCGGCGACGGACGATGCATAATGCAATCGCGACGCTATCAATGACAATGGCCGACGCGACATTGGATGGGGGAAAATGAACGGAAACCAGGGACCGGTGGGCCGCTGCTCGGAGGGCGACGCTGGCCAGTGGAGGACAACCCGGATTTTAGACCTATAGAAGATTTCGTTGACGCCCAGGACCGAACTGGTTGCCCTAACTAGATGACAGTAGGGGCTTTGTTATCCAAGACCGCATTTAGCGACGACACTGAAAGTAGAAGACGGTCGATACCTTAGTCTGTGAACGGCATAAGATCAGAACATAGCGAAATTTCGCATCCGCTGGTTTAAAAAGCTGAAAGTCTTTCTTCTTTGGAGTATTCTAGTCAAACTACAAATCCTATAACTCGCAGTTCTGGATTTGGAACATTTGATGCACTCCTTTCGGACGTAACCACATCGAAAAAAACGAAGTTCGCCTATCTCAGTGGGACTGCATGAGGTTCACTAATCTCGAAGAACGGTAAGCCCACAGAACCAACACAGAACCAGAAGCAACTCACAGAAATATCGGGCAGGAGGCCTAGAATGGCGGCCTACACTAGGGCTAGCGAAACGGGCATGGAACAGGTAGCACGGATAGCCTGAGAACAGAACGGGATCGAGAACGGGAAAAAGTGCCGCAGCACGGCTCAGCCCTAGTGTAAAGGGAGCACTGGGCTTGGAGTTAACCCTTGATTCGGACCGTATGGGCCCTTGAATGGAGTGCTCGCGGGACACTAATTACCCGCTCTCAACCCTATTAGCAAGCGCCACACCATCGCAGCGATACCACCACCGTTGGCCGACCACCACTCTTTGCTGCTAATCAAGCGCGTCGAGGGCTGATTGGGGGGGCTGGGCGCGACCCCTACACGGGCGTCCCATCCGCGGCTCTCGACTCCCGATAATGCTCTTGTGACGCGGCGCCGCCGCCGCAACAAGAGTTCCGCTCTCGTCGTGCATAAAAGGTGGGTAAACAAACGTGAAGGTCGAGACCCATCGCTGGACCACCACGAGCGGCGTGGGCTTTGAAGCGCGCGGCGCAGCGCTGCGCAATTTGATGAGCCGCCGTGCGAGTGCCACGGCAATCGGAAGGGCGCCGGGGAAGTTTGCGACGGGTGTAATGGGGCATGCATCGAATCGGGAAAGGGAAGTTTACGATTGGGAAATCCGGCGGGAAGAGATGGGATCACGTAACAAAGTCGTGATGCCGACGTTGCGACTCGGATATTTCCCTGTTTCTCTGCATGCAACTGTTTTTGCTCACCGCTCGCTTCCCTCCACTGAGGCCATAAAAAGCGCGGAAAGCCACAGTCAGCAAAGACAATTGCCGGGGGACCAGGGGCGCCTCCTCGAGTGGGTTTATTACCCCCGTCGACTGTGGTGGGGCGCCGCAAGAAGTGGGCTTCTTGACGCGGCTGCGCGCCCCTGAAACAATGCACGCGGGGCCACGCGGTGAATAGCCCTTCGCGGAAGGGCGCCCCTCCGCGGAGTGACTTTATTACCGCTCATAAAAAGGTTTCGCCGCGATTCGAACGGGTGGATGACGCTATAGGAGGCGCTGGAAGGGCGACTCGAGTGGCGCTGTCCGACGTCGCGGCGACAGAGCTAGTGGACACGAGGGAACGCTGGACGACGATAAGCGAAAACAACATAGCATCCAAAACATCCGTTGCGAATCGGAAATCCGGATACGCAAATATTTGATCTCGCTTCAAGGCAATTAAAAGAAGAATCTTGTAGCCGTAATTCCTACGAAATCAGCAATGCATTTGGTGAAGCCAGGCCCAGGTAAAGGACATCTGGCCCGCAGAAATCCCTTCAAGTACGAATTCGATCCCAACAATGACCTGAAGTCGATGCCCATTCCGACTATAAGCCTAAAGTATCATGAATTTGACCGAAATGCGCACGTCGAGAGGAGTCGGCTTTTTTGACACCCGTTTCGTTTACCTGCAGCCCTGATCCGAACTAGAAATACGTAGTCGTCTTATCGAGCAACGAACCTATCCGCAGATCGGGCAAATTTACTTTTCTCTATGAATGAGACGGACTTTGACATGTTTATAGCCTTTTAGGACTGAAAGCTAGACTCGGGTATTAAAACGAGGGAGATTGCGCAGATTTGCCTAAAATAGGCCAACTGTTCTGAGCCAACTAAATTGTTCAACGCCTTTATCGAAGTCAAAACAATCAGAGATTTAGTTTCTCTACTTACGAAAGCGAACTGACTCCATGTCAAAGTGACAGATGTTTGCTACCCTTACTTGGACAGATGCGCCATGCAAGGTTAACGCATGCCTCCCCTCTTCCAGTCTCATTCACGCGGTTATGCAAACACCATCTGCAAACAAGCGACCATCCGTGAGGTCGTTACCTCGCAAAAAAGAGGTTCGATCCGACAAAAACAGATAGACAAAGAATTCGTGCGCGCGTCCGAAGGGCGCGGCCCGTTCTTGCGTGGCGAATGGACTCACCCAGTCGCCTGGAGTTCCGGATTCCTTCGCCCACCGTCGGGGTTAAGGAAGCTCCTCGCGCCGACGTTTTACGATCACCCCTTCGAGGCGGCCGGGCGTGTACAAAAACGGTCGCGACAAAATGGGAAGAAGCAATTAAACTGCTGAAGGACACGACGCGCGTTTCTGCGGCGCAGCAGTGTATTTAGAGGATGACGCTCGCCGCGCGGCGTTAAGTGCGTTAAAGTTCTTTTCGGTCACGTGAGGCACGTCAAGAAGGAGAGGAGGACAAAGTGTACGCGACCCAGATACCGACGGGCAGTTAATTTTGAGAGAGGATTCAGTTGGCGCATAAAACGTTGTCAAGTGGCACAATAAGGGGACTTTCTTTAAAAGTTGTAAAAAGAAATTCAATAAATAGATGAAAATTAAATACAATCTCAGTATGAATTATAAATACAAATAAATACCAGTAAAATTATAAACAAATAAAAACAAGATCTTCAAAAATTCGAATTTCGGATCCCAAATCAAGTAATCCTCATTAGCGACTGATTTGAACGGTTAAAATTGCATAAAAAGGGGATGGTTGGTGCGTTACACGTAACTCCTTCGCTGATCTCAACCCGTTACTTTGCAGAAGAGTCGGTAAAACCGCTAACCCGTTGCATTGTCTTCTCCCAGAGCGGCCCATAAATTCAGTGAAAACACGTAAAGGAAATATGTCCACTCGCATTTGACAGATCGGGTCGGTATCTCCCTACGCGGTTCGCGAGGAGGATCGCGATCGCTTTCGCTCATCGCCGCGAATTTCAGTGCCGCCGCCGCCCAGCGCAAACGTCGCTGTTGCTGCCGTCGCGACGGAGCGTCGGCGAATTTGAAAATCGCCCAGCGCGACGTGACAAATCGCGCAGCGGGACCGCGTTGTCCACGGAGGACCGACCAGCGAGTGGACTGACTCGTCAGACGGACGCTGGATCTCTTCCCGGTCTTCCCGACTGCCTGGTGCGCAATAGACTGTTGGCCCGTGGCCAGCGTGAGGCGCGCTGCTAAGTGGTGTTGTCGAGTGAGGATACCACCGAGATGATACCGCGATGACAACTGGTTCGCTGGTTCGCGAGTGAAAGTGATTGCGCCGCCGCATGCGTATGGGACGTCTGCGTAGGGAATCTTCAAGGTTACTAGCCAACGTAAACCATTAAGAAGCGGTAGCAGTTTCACTCACTTATGAGGGCTTTCAATAATACGTGTACGTATAGGCGGGCACGCAGCTTACAAAGGGAGCCTAGTTTGGCATGATTCTTCTCCAGCATGAGGAGAACCGTGCACATTTTGCGGTAAACATTTTACAGAGAATTTATTAGCGTTTTAAGCGCACTACAAATTGCCTTAAGCCAGTACTTAGAGGGAAAGTCACAGCGGGCCATCCGTTTCCGTCGCAAATGAGTGGGGCATGATTTCGTTTTTCTCTTTTGCCCATTGAGCAGCGCTTCAAACATCGGCCTAGCTCAAATTTATCGGTCCGGTTATGAGCTCTCGTTAGGAGCCCCGCAAAACGCGAAGTGTTTTCGAACACAATGGTCCCCAAAGTCTTTTCCTTCAGGCGTACATAGGACTGCTGAGAACGCTCCGAAGCTTACGGTGGCGAGGAATGTGCCCTTGGACCACCTGAAGCCGTTGCAGCCGAATCCTCTACTGTGCAATAGAAATATACGCACGCATGAGATCATCGCAGAAGCGATCGACACATGTCAAGCTGCAGATGCACACGCAAGGCGGCGCTCATAATTACACCTTGTCGAGGGGCCCGGGGGACGACAGGAAGTGGGGCGGAAGTAAGCTATCAAAATTACATAGCGCAATCGGACACACGCGACAAAACTCACCCCCCGAAAGCGCGGCGCAGCGGACGCGTCAACGACGGCGACGCAACGATGTGCGATCGCGCGGGCAACGACAAGTTGCGTCCTGGGATCAGCTATGATCGGGTAAAGTGAACTGAGGCGTAATGAGCTTACGCAAGTGCACGCAGAAAAGCAAAGCAGGCTAGCTTGGCCAAAAAGAACGACGAAGACGGGCTTTCTGAAAACCACAAAATGACAAGGGAACTGCAGGGTCATTTCTCATTGGCTCCATTGCTTGTGTACTTATCGTAAAAGTGTCCCTCTGCGAGACGCCCCGAAGTTCTTCCGTACAAGAGGTGCGTCGAATTTATTTTGGACAAATCGAAAGTAAAAATGTTCTAAGATCGAAAATCGAAATTATGATATACCCTGGCGCGTGCAGTCGCCTGAACCGTCCAAAGACAGTTGTTATGTAGTCAGTCGAAGGAGTACTTTCCGTTATGTTTTGCAAGGCTCAGGCGACCCACAGGGTTAGTGGTTACAAGCCCGGAGACCTGGGACGTACAGGGAGGCCCTAACGGGGGAACGGGGCGACGACTACGGCAGAAACCATTCGGTTTATTCAGCACGAAGTGAATCTAACGATCTAAGGAATCACATGTTTAAAGGATGCGTCAGCCAAGGAATTCGTGAGAGGAGTTCCCCGCCAGACTCCTTTTCAGTTTTACCTCCTAAGAGTGCGTGAGCCGCATTGGAAACAGAAAGTGCAATAAACAGGAAAAATCAAAGGCAACCTGAAGTATAAGGAATTGCGGAATGTGACCCATCAAAATGGCCCCTCCGGTCATTCACTTTACACTTCTAACGGCGTGGTAAACACTTTTCATTGCCTTCGGTAAATGACGCCGCTTTGTTCGCGCTAAACGCGCAGCGCTCAAAACAATGCCGCGGGCTAAAGGAGGCACCCCCAATGACCCGCCGATCCAACAAATCAGTCCGGCAATTCGGCCGATGGCGGGTCACCGCGTCTCGCGGGGTGTTGGCGGGAACGTAAGCGGCTTGAAGGGTAAAAAAGCGATGAGGGACTGGTCCCTCAGACACTTGATGGGGCTGGAGAACGAGAAAACGACGCGCAATGAGTTGCGCAAATGGCAGCTGCCTCACTTAGAGTCAAGCGGACTGCGCCTGTGACAGAGCCAGTGGTATAAAGGGTAATGTACATGGAGCATCAAAAGAATTATTTTATTTTAATTAAATACGTACAAAATTTATTCAGATGCATAAATTCAGTAATTTTAATATTTGGGGAAATGTGGCTTTTCAAAATTGTCTCATCATCCAAATACTTTTTTTTGTGAAAACATAACTCAAAAAATAAGCAAAAGTGTACTAACGAGGCGGATTAAAGCAATACATAGCACCGAGTTAAAAATATTCGCGTATATACTTCCGCACATGTTCATCTTTGCATGGCTTCCCGTCCAGCAGGAACGCTTACGCCTGCGGTCCAGGCCAAATTCAAAGCGCGCCAAACGACCTGCGAATCGGTGCGCCGGCCGTAGCCGGCAGGGGCACGCTTGGACCAGTGATCTATTGCGAGGTGCCGCGCGGCGTCGGTGACTGATGGCGGTCGGCCGGTGCCCGCGACAGTGGGCCATAACCTTCTCAGAAAACTGGAAGCGTCGGTCGGCGTCACCACAGTGCCGATGGGTCCACGCGCCCGGCGGAGGCCCGGTGAGTTCACTGTTTCGCGTCGGGCGGCGGCTCAGAGCCGACGATGGGCGCGTCGGGCGTGCCATGTACCGCGTAGCGTGTCCCATCGGGCGGCGACTGACCGACGGACGCGTCCGGTGGACCGCCACCAGTGTCCTAATGATGGGCAATTTCAAATGCCGGAGAGGTCATTCCCCCTCCTCCTCGCGGCTTGTGAGGAGCAGTGAGCAGGGAGGAGCTGTTGTCCGCGCAAGCAGTGGCGCGTCTGTCGTTTGGTGGGAAACAAAGCCGCCGCCCGGGGAGGAATGAGTGGAATTTGGAAACAATTGAATTCTGGACGGGCAATCAAAGCCGCCGGGTCGAAATCGATGGCACAAAGCGTCTGGGAAATGCAAATTTTCACTCGCTTTTGCAATCTCACGCAGACGGATAAAAATGCCGGCAAATACGCACTAGTTTTAAGTGTGCTTGTAATGGAAGCCCGTACATATGTTTAAGAACGACGTCGTCGTTCGGGCTAGGAGAAGCAAGCGATAGGGCAAACAGCTCGATTTTCGACGCATAATAATACGGAACCAGTCGTCTAGACAGCCTAGAACGTGTGAAGCGATGCATTGTTGCGCAAAGAGCTACGTCTCTCTAGCAGGACCATGTTGGTGTCAAACGGGCCAGTATTTCTTCAGGACCCTGCCGAACGGTTAGACCGTACATAAGGATTAGCCCGCAACGCAGGAACGTTACCAGCGTGATCGGGACATCAAACAAGCTAAGTGGCGGTAGCTAGCTGGGACGACTGATGCAGCTCTATTGGCACTTTTCAGAGCTGAACGGCTAAGCAACCGATGATCCAAATATGGTGGCCCAACTGAACTAAACTGAAAATTGAGTTCAGTTCAGTCTGAACCTTGAGTCGAGTTCAGTAAGTAACCGGTTAACTGAACCAGTCAGACCACAGTCTCAATTTCGAGTTAATTTTACTTTTAGCAACAGTTCGTCCCATCTGCGCTTTGCTCAGGCTAGGCCTAGAAAAGACCTGACGTCTGTCAGGCTTGCGCAACCAACAAGCACACTGCGCTCGAACAGACGTTTACACTGCGAGTGTTATCGCAATCCGATATCGGAAAGAACTATCCGATTACATTACGCCACGCTGTCGTCGCAAGGGGCTTACAGCGCTACGAAGCGCTGCGACAGTGGGGTCGCGCTAAGACGGCCCCAGCGGGCGCCCTGGAATCACGCCCCCAGTGCCCCACAAATGGGGTTAAGCGCTTGCGCAAACAATGCGACGCGCCCGGCGCAGCGGGCGTTAACGACCGACTGACCAGTGGCCGAGGAGGGCAACCGAGGTAGACACCATTTTGCCACCAACACTAAAGGAATCCATGTGGTATGTGGCATGGACGAGACAATGTGGCGAGGGAACCGAGGATGGCATTCCTTGGCAGAAAGGGCAGGTGGAAGGCCAACGCGTCGAAAATCAAAGCTAATACATACACTGATCTAACGTCCGAGAATGTTGCGCATTCTGGGGTTCATGCATGTTTTTAGGCCCGTCTAAAACATTTTACCTGATTTTGACCAAGTTTTCAACCAATTCATGTCTTATAAGTCGAAAAATTCCTCGGACGCCTTCTGCAACGGACTGATTTAGGTTTGAACGCCTGATTTTTGCCATAAATTTTTGCCACGTAATCATAAAAATCGCTCTTGCGGCGCCTGAAGCGGACTCTCTTAGGTTAAAGTTAAAGTAAAGGTATTAATAGGCCAAAAATTCGGCATATACAAAACTGCCAAAGGGGGGAAGGTATTGTTTCGGCGTCTGCCGACGTCCGGAACACAAGCACACAAACAGCTTGACGCGGATATGACAAGATACTGGCAATCCTTAGCAGGAGGTGGTCATGCAGGCCCATCGACATAGGGTGACTCCTTTCACGGGCCGATGGGTCCGCTTCGAGGAGGGATTGAATAACGAGCCAAGTTCGTGTCGTCGGGCGTCCACCCGTCTTGCCACTGGGGCCATCTTCCAGGCCGCGTGTGTTTGAAGAAGCGGAAATTGTGACCCAGCGACGACGCGCAGTGCGGCGCGACGATGCCGCGAAGAAAGCGCGGCGGCACGCCGAAAAGGGAGGAGGAATTTCGGCGCCGGGTGGCAATGGTGGCAATCCTTCTTTCTCCGACTCGACGACGCATAAGTCCCGCGGGAGATCGCCCCGCGGGGCGAAGTACACGCTTTCTAATTGATTTGCATGCTCGCACATGTCTTCGGACGGGCCGACAAACTTGCCCGAAAAACTTGAGTGAAAGCCGAGAAAGTTGCAATGAAAAAAGTAAAGTGGGTAGATGACCATTGCACGGTTTCGTCGCTTTGGCAGGGATAAGCTCCATGATTGAGCAGACCGGGATCGTCCAACACGCTGAATGCTCGCTCTCTCGAGAGTAGGTCTCTTTTATTGCTTAGCTCCACCGTCTCGCAGAAGTGACTTCAAGACAAGCGGGAGTAGCTTTTTACAGCTAGACCGTTTAAACACACATAAAGTGCAGACGATATCGGATCTACATCATGGACGGTCGGGAAATGGAACCGGCATGGTGAAGCTGAATCGGACCAGGTGACCGATTACTATGACCGATTATTGTCGACTGTTTTCTTGAGCGCACGTTTTGCCTACCCGTCGCATAGGATGCCCACAATAAACTTCCAGAGGCCCTTAATCTTGAGCCCAAACATCAAGTTGGATTTCAGGGGCATCAGCAAATGTGGCCTGAATGACTCAATGCTGGGTGTCAATTCTTCGAATCGGAATCGGCATCAATAGTCTTAATGGAATATAAATCGTTTTTAAAATATTGGGATCGGCCCGGAATGCGTTCCCGACATGAAAGATGCTCAGCTAGGATCTACTTCAAAGAAGCTATCCGATTGCGCGCATGCACGCAATGTCCACTCTCACTCCCGAATCCGTTTGTGTCCATTCCCTTTGTGCCTTAAGCCGCTTAATAAGCTGTTTAAACAACACAATTCAAGCCGCAAAAAGAGTATCCAAGCAGTCGCCCCTCGAGAGGAGGAGGCACCGGCTTGCACCGCGCGTCGCGCAGCACGCTTATCGGTGCACGCTTTTGTTTGTTTCAATCGGCTTAAACGTAACGCCTCGCGCGAGCGCTGCCGGCTGCAACAATATGTCCTTTGGCGGCGGATGGCTCTTTTCGCGGCCAACCGAATGAGGCCAACGACGGCGAACAATGTACTCTTCGCCGCCGGGAGGTTGGAGAAGAAGCGCTTCGGCCGGGGGCTCTTGTTAATGGGCTCATTTGGATGGACCGCGGGGATGTCCGCCGTCTTGAGAAGATTGGCCCAACAAGGCGCAGGGACAAGCGGAAATTGGCCCACCAGCGCCAATTTGAGAGCCAGAGCGGCGCTGCAAAATGGTGATGCAAGCGCGCGGAAAATGAGCATCCGCGCGGAGCGGACAACAGGGAACGATGAACGGTCGACGAAAGGTACGCAGGACTGACCAGTGGAAAGCTGCAAATGGTACTGCCTGGAAGGCTCAATGGTATAGCAGTTTTAAATTTAGTTTTTTATCTTTAATATGCCAATTTTAAATTTTAAATCGAATTCGGACTTGAAATCACAAATTTTCGTAAACTGAGTTAGGTCAAAATTCTCTAAACTTCCGTAGAAAATGCAAATTTCGATGTGCAACGAAGTTCTGGCGGCGCATGCGACGCTCTCGCTGTGCCATAATTCTTGAGTATTCCAGCTAGGAGTCGCGTCTTCAGGACGAGAAGGCCTGTCGGGCCTACCTCTATTCTGTTGTCTTCGTGCTTTCTCAGGGAGCCAGGCAGTCCGCTTTTGAATGCCGAGCCGGGGAAGCGTCGCGTCAAAAAACATGATTCAAGTGGCACGGCTCCAGCTTTCATCAACCTTCTATGCAACGGTAACATGCACAGGAAAAATGAGGTGCGATCCTTGACGCTCTTGCCATGCCTTCCGTTGGCCCAAGGTCACGCTTGGCCGCAGTGTGTACTGTGTGTACGGTGTACCGCAGTGTGTGTACGAATTTGTACTTTAGGGACACTCATTAGGTGCCCGCAGGAACGTACTTGGATGGACCAAATGGGACCACGGAAGCTGAGTGCATTGAAGGAAGTGACCCAGTTTCCTCTCGAACTATTGCGATTGTGAGTGCCGTGCGAACCGAGCGCGCAGCGCGGATAATCCAATTTGATGCCACTGCGGAGGAATGAGGTCCGCCTCGCCGGTGGTGGTCAACCGTTGGCATGCAGCGGAAATTCAGCGCAAGACGAAATGGACAAGGGAGGAATGCGTGCAAAGGACATATAAGGCGCCTTTAGTGTCGTTTAGGTATACAACAACGGTCGGACAGGGAAGTGAAAGCCCTTAATGCCTTTGCAACCGGCATCCCAATGTTAGGCCTTCGGTCCTAAGTCTACTGACTACCTAACATTGTACTAACTAATGAGACGAGGTCTATGTAAGTTGCTAGGACAGTCATGGCTGCTATGCTAGCTAGCAACTGACCTGACTGAGTCACACTGATTAGTACAAACCTTACGTATGCTGTAGAGGGAAAAAAACAAGAAGCCACCTGCTTAATAAACAGAATGTCGTGGAGCCTTGGTACAGTCCAGCAGCTCGCTTGGTTTTGCTGACCGTTGACGAGGGCCTTCACGCAAAGCCCAGCTTTAATCTCCTCCTTTGTAGTTTGCACCAGGTGCAAGTATTCGTTCCTGCTTAACCAATTCCGTTTACGCCGAGCCCTGCTCGGTTTTTGAAAACACTCGAGTCCGCCAATCCGCAAGAGCTGATCGAGAAAATTTGTTCTTTGCGGTTGTATACGTTTTAGGACACAATTGGCGAGAGGAGATTAGAATAACGCTACGCGACACATGGAGATTCACGCGGACACACCAACCTCCGGGTCAGTAGAGCGGAAAAACAATTGTCCCATTAATGTAAATCCGGTTGAATAATGACTTTGTCATTTTCTAGGTGGCCTGTTTTAAGTCAATGCACATTCTCACTTCGGCGAAAGGACGACGTCCACTAACCGCTCTTTTCTGTGTCCGAAACTTATCATTACCTCGGCTGATCCGCTACGCCAAAATTTGCATAAATTATGCGCTATGAGCTCGTAAATCCATCTTATCTCGCATAGCGGGGATAAGGTGAGATTCGCCTTTCGCATTCGACTCTCTCGATGACCTCTTGAGGAACGGGCGGAAGGTGGCCGCCACTCGATGAATGCCGCCAGCGCACTCGAGAGGCGACATTTAAGACGCGCTGATGATGGGTCAATCCGGTGGCCACTCTCTTGAACGAGGAACGGAACGGGTCCCAGCGCACTTTGAGACGCTTTCGTCGCGATAAGTTCCCGCTTGCGCAACCAAGAGTGTCACTGGATGGATGGCGGAGAGGCCTCAAGAGGTCGGACAGTGCTGTAAAGTGGTGAGGAGCGTGCAAACTTGAATCGAGCGCGTCTTCGATGAATATAGTCTACTACCTGTCAACGGCATTGCATAAGCGATAAATAGCATCGCATAAGAGCCACAAAGAGTGACGCGTCAATCAACTAGTCGACTACATCAGGGCTGAACAATAACCGGAATCAGCATCGATAATCAGTCTTTTTTGCGAAATGTCGACAATTGTCATTGGTCCAAAAGACCGATCCCACTGTTCCTCGTGATGGCTGCAAGAAGAGTAAGAACAACAGCCGCTAGGACATGGCTAGTGCGACCGTTCGGCCCAATGCCGCTTTTTGCACCGGACGTAGTTTCACGGCGGTCGACTTCATTAATTAAAGGCGGTCATTTTATGTTGACGTTCATCTATAGGCGAACAACCAAGATTATTATCTCTTTTGGATACTCTCGGTCTACGCTCAATTATCCAAACATTTATAAAAGCATTCGTAAATTATTAACGTTTTCGCGACCAACTAAGTAAATGTTTGTCGCAAGTACGAGAATGATGAAGCGTCTGACTCGAGGACTAATACCGCTTTCAGGAATGCATCCCGAGACGAGAGGATCTTAATCGCCGCTGTGAAGAAACCACTACGACGTCAAAACCATTCGAGGCATATTTCTTCTCGACGGATCGCCGAGAGGATCAAATTTCCGGTCACCATTGCGAGCGGGAAACTGCCCGGAAAATGCGGCGCAGAATGACCAAAAGAAGCGTCGGACGGAGGGGATGATTGCGGTTATGGGCGCCGAGACCCCATGAAGAAGCTAATCGTTTGAGGTAATCGTTGGCTAGCGAAAACGTCTTTTAACGCGTACACGCCTGCATAATATGGGTGCTTAGGAATGGTCCGCAGCCAATCAGAACCATTAGGTAGGTAGTTCTGAAAGAAACCCCAGTCGGTACAACGGAAACTGCCGCAACCATTTTAGGGAATGTCGGAAATACATGCTTTGGCAGCGCGTAGCGGCGAGACATTTTATCGAGTAACTGCATCCACGAAACGACTGTTTCTATCCCACATTTTTGAACGGGAAAACTCGGAGTTCAGACCGAAGCATCTTTGCTGCCAGAAGCGTGACAAATGGAAAAATATTTTTTGCCCTCATCTTTTTTACTCTTTTTCGCATTCTAAAAAAGATGAGAAAAGGTAGTAAAAAAGATGAGAAAAAGAATTATCAACCGTGACAAATGAGACCGACGGTGATTCAAGAGCGGCTGTGACGCATTATCCTTTGTCTTTATTGTGGTTACTTATTAGAAAATTAATATAAGGACGGACTCGAGTGTGATACACTTTAAATAACCAACGGTGCGTTTGCCTAAGCCTGCTTGACGAAGACCCACTGCTTGTCGGACATTCCGTCGAGTTTAAATCCATTGGCGCAAAGAAGCGTTGCCACTTTCGCGGAAAGCAAACTGTACGCGATCACAGAAAGCCAATGCTCGTCATGTGTCGTCGTGTCCCCGTAGTTGTTGCCGTTGGTCATCTTCTCGAGGTCGATGAGTTCGGCGATGAGAGAGCGGCTTCCGGCCACGTCGTCACCTCCGAAAAAGAAATGCATCTCGCACGTATCGCGAGCGTACGCCATGGTAATGCACTGCGTCCCGCGAGACTTACTAAAGGTACCGTAAATCCTCTAATTAGAGCCCCCCTCTAATTACCGGCCCCCCTCTAATTAGGGCCCCCCTTTGGGCCAGAGCAAAAAAATTAGGGCCCTCCCTCTAATTAGGGCCCGGGGCTATAATTAGAGCAACAGCCAACAACCCGTTTAAAAGGGCAAGTTTGACTTGCCAGGAAAACATGTTTTCTCGACGTTTTAGACCATGGGGGACATATTAGGACAGATGTTTGTGACACTAAAATTTTTTATTTTTTGTCATCATTGGTGTGAACCAAAGGGGGGACCCTTAGGTGTCCACTTGGGGGATACCTCCCGGAATTGATACACCATGAAATAACTGCCATTATGCGTTTTAAGGCACTTAGATCACAATAGGATACTCGCAATTCTTCCCCAAAATGTGGACTTTTGATGAATTTTGAGTCGATTTTGGCCGATTTTTGGCAAAATTTCCTCAATTTTCCGCGGGCCTTCGG
>JNEY01000219.1:180298-192043 GCA_020875895.1 Aphelenchus avenae
CGACCGCCGCTGGCGCTGGTTCCGGCGGCCGGCCGCTTAGTGCCGCCGAAGTGCGGCGGCGCTGCTGCGCCTCGTCGTCGTCGTCGGCGGCGAGCCGCCGCCGCTTTTTTCCTCCGGGGACCCACGGCGGGCCGGGGAAACGAAATTTTATTTACTTTTGCGTCCGCGTAGAGCTTCGCTGCTCGTTCGCACATCTGGCTAGGCGAAGCGCCGACGCCCAGCGCGCTCGACGAGTTTGTTGGTCGCTGCTGTTGCGGCTGTTGCGGCTGCTGACGAGCATGTGTGAGGGTGAACGCGTGAAATGCCCTTTCATACAGCGACGTCGACGAAAACGACCCTCGTACCTATATAAATTTTGCGATTCTTTTACGACGTGAACTCGGTGCTTCTGCTTAGTTGAACCTCACTCTCGAGTGGCTTGGTTTTGCACCTTATGTGCGAGCCTAAAGGGGGTGCAAGCATGGGGGGGGGGCACTTCTTCTGTGAAAGATTCCTGTATTCGGGTACTTTATATTTACTGAAATGTAAACTTTTTGGCGGATAGTCCTCGTCGTCGTGAGTCGTTTTATTCCTTACTGGATTTTAATCTAGCCCGGCCGCGATAGCGTTTTCCCGTATGCGTGCGTATACGTAGTATCGTATGCTATTCGGAAATGTATTCGTGACTTACCTTGACTTATTCGCGAGCTCCTTAATCAGGTGTTTTATCTGGAACGCCTTTTGTTTCTCACTTTTTGCAAATGATTTAGTCCTGGATGCCGACGTTCTGTATTCCACTCCATAGGCAAATATGTGCCGGCACGTTTTGCGTTGGCTTTTCACGGATACCTCTCGGCGGCACGTGGTCATGCTTCTCATTAACGCTTTTTTCCGCGACTGATCTCTTTGCACTTCATCGAGTGAGTGATGATGGGAAGGGTTAATCGCCAAGCGTCTCACCCTCGGCTAGCCGATCCCACATGGCACTTTTTCCCGTTCAGCTTGTCGCATTTCACGCGCGTAATCGACACGACGGGCGCCGCGCGGACAGCTGCGCGCATAAACGTTTCTCGGAACGAGTGAGGGCGGGTGAGGGCGGTGGACTCGGATGTGCTGCGAATGACGCGAGTGCCAGCACGCGAATTCCCGGTCGCGCAATTTCGCTCTCTGCACTAACTTTCTCTGCAGACGTTCCACGTGTGCTAATAGGCATGCGGGAAATTTTCCTCCCTGCTGACATGATTTCCATAGGGTCCGATGGACTTTTTGTGGAACCGAACCTTGTGTCTGCACGGAACTGTCACGGAAAATTCAACATTTTTGCTTGGAAGAAGGACCATCATCTATAGCGATGTGAAAGACACTTCCCTCCAAATCATCCACATACATGTGCGATACTTCGCGTCCCAAAAGAGAATTATTTTGTCAATTCCTTGCTGCAAAAAGCTCGATTTTCCCGTAAAAAAAGAAAGCAAATTCGTTTTTGTGTGACTCCTTAATTCGAGGCGAAAAAGTCCTCGTGTGTTCAAAATCCCACGTCTTAGCTTCCGGCGCTCATTAAGCCCAGGTGGCTCGTAAAATAACCACTGGCTTCATGAGTTCTGCAGGAAGCAGCCTGCAGCGTGACATATGCCCGCATTCCAGGTTTCAACGGCCTTTTGGCCCGTACCTGTTGCTGAATTGGTTTATTCGCGCGCCGTGGGATCTTCACCTAGTGGACCTCTATCTCTAGCAGTGTTATATAATTTCCCGCCACTACTGTCATCGAATTTTCCTCCTTGAAAGTCGAATTTTGTATTTTGTCTTTTAAGTATCACATGAAAAAACAACCCAAACACATACTCGCAAAAAAGCTCGCGATGGTAGAGGGATAAATCGTTCATTAACACAAATTGCAGCGACGGAGGTTGCAGTAACGAAGGCTTCTGTCAAAGCATTTCTTGCGCATGCGCGATGACCTGCGCATATTCTTTGTGCGGACCTTACACACCCATCGGGTAATCTTTACCCATGAAGCATTTCATTCCAGAAGCAAAACTGTTGCCATTACGGTGGCCACGGTTAATTTGCGAGACATTTCTCGAATGCAAGGCAATTTTGCCTTCTTAGCTCTACATGCATGCGAGAAGCAATAAATTCCTTTTATTTTCTTCTTTTAACTCTTAGTCATCCATCGTCGAATTGTCCTTTCCCTCATGCTATTTCGTACAGTGCTTTTGCTCTGCTCGTTCGTGAATTGCGGATACGCTTCGAGCAAGCAAACATTTGCCGCACGGCCGTAATTTAAGCCTGCATCAAGCGAATAAAGCGAAGAAAAAGCGCTGCGCCGCCCGGCTTGCCCTCCTTGACGAACCTCAAAAGGAGCGGAACGAAAAAAGCGCTCCTCCGACGGGCGGCATGCTGGGCGCGTGTGGGTGTAGAAAAAGCCACTCAGTTCGCTGCGGCGACGCCGCGCGGCAGTGCCCTGGCGCAGCAGCAGCGAGAGACGAAGAAGGAAGCGCAGCGACGGCCACGGGGGCACTCCGGAGGAGACGACGAGCCACGCTCCGAAGCGCTCCGGATGGAGTCCATCAACGGAGGCGACAACGACGACGGGCCACGACGGAGGACTAGCGAGTGCGGCGACGCAGAGAGCGCAGCGCGGCGCGAACGGCTTCACGTTCCCGTCGACAGCGGGCCGCCGACGCTGCCCGCAGCCAGAGAGCGTTGACTGCTGTTGCAGCAGCGGCGGTGGCAAGCTGGCCACATCGGCCGGCCGGGCAACTACTACTGCTCCTGCGGCGGCTGCACTCAGAGGCGCCCACAACTACGTCGACGTCGACGGCCGCCGAGGGCATCCGTTTCTCTCTTCCCCCGAAAGCCGCTGCTCTCGCATGGCGGCGTAAGCGGGAAGGAGTTTCCCGCTATTTCCCGCTTTTCCTGGCGCTGACGCGAAGCGATCATATTTTGCAGCACGCCAGCGCGCATCGTTTCCCTCACGCCATTATGCCGGATCGTTCAACTTTGGTCGGTCTCTGTCGTCAATGGCACTTTACGGTCAACATCGGGCCGTGACGCATTCATATGTTGTTCGTGTTTGGCATGGGGTGGCACGTTCGGTGGCAGGGGCATGCTGTCATGACATGCTAGCTACCTGCGAAACATGCCACAACACATTGCCACCTGCTTTGCATGAACTTACGGAATCATTAGATTGGTGGTGGCCAATCGAACATTGGCGGCAGAAGTAATTGCAATCAAATTTACTTCTTTATTTTTAGCGTCGATTATGTTTCGATGCTTCTTAATGTAAAAAATTTTGAACATTCTTTTGCTTTACTGTCTTTTTGTTCTCATGTGTTTTACCCCATACGCTCACAAACACGGCTAGCTGCGCGCGTTGTTGCATGTATGCCAATAACGAGCAGTTTATGAATAATTAAGATTCGCTAATTCATTCCCCCTTTTTCTCGCATCTGTTCGACACTGAGGGAGACGGAGGTGTTCCGGTCCAGATGGCCTTTGGAAGAAAAACTTTCGCGTCTGCTTAACGTTGCCCCATTTGTCATAGCGATGCGTCGAAAAAAGATGCCACGATCGATCCGTCTGCATATGCCGTGTTTCAGCGTATAATCCGTCGAACACAAATGTATTTTCAGCATTATTTTGTTCTCGTGACGTAGGAAGCCTTGTCTCACGGCATAATGCGTCGACAAAAATGTATATTTCATGCATTAAGTTTGCGATGTATTTTAGCGCGTATTTCATGGAGTAGGATGCAATGTTTCGTTGAATAGTTTGTCGAACACAACTGTATTTCCAGCATTTTTGCGATTGTATTTCAGCGCGTATTTTATTACGTAGGGTGTCGTGTTTCGTTGCATAATTCGTCGAACACAAGTGTATTTCGAGCATTTTTACGAATGTATTTTAGCGCGTATTTCGGTGTTCACGATGTACACAACCGTTGTGTTTCAGGCGCGTACATCCATCTTTCATGCCGTGCTCTCGGCGCGCGTACTTTAGCCAGTTCCGCCTTGCCGTCGTGCCTAATTGAGCGCTTGGCACGCGCCAGGCCATCAGACATTCGCTGCGCTGCGGACGACGATTCATCCTGCTATCACCGCGTAGGGACGAAGCCATTGTCACGGGAGTTGCAGGGAAGGTAAGCTCAAAAAAGTATTCAGTTGGGTGCTAGGAAATGCCGCTACCAAACTAGGCAAACGGGCACTGGGAAAGCGAACTTGAAGCATCCCAACTTTACGGCGAAGCTGGCTTTCACTCTGCCTGAAAATCGGATTTTGAACTGGGACATTTCCAGCTTCAACACATTAACTGAAATGTTAAAGTGCGAAAAAAGTACAGACAGCTTAAACACATTGGAGCTTTGCAAACACTCCAACAGATGTACGCATGGTGCCAGCCAGATTGGGCGCCATGTTTTCGACCATCCATGCCATTGACTCGCAATACTTCGCTTGGGGGTCCAAAATTTCCAGCACATTTCCTCTCCGCTTCAGTGTTTTGGTGACCTGCCAAAGACACTGACTTTTGATGACCTGACCTGAACTGACTTTGAGCTTCAGGTTAAGTCAGTCATCGCTCAAATTTCCGGGTTATCGGAAACACTGCTCCGCTCACACAAGTTCCCAGGTATTCCAGTGAACTACAACGTTCCACCAAGTTCATAGTTACCTATTTCACTAACGTAAGCGACCTACGGCTTGTTTGCAAATTGTCGCATCAAAAGCTGGAATCCAAGACTGTTGCTAGCCCATGATTTGTCGAATAAACCTATGGACGTTGTAGCAAAACTTAGAGTCGTCAGCGGCGGGTGGTCCAAAAGTGGCATGGGTCGATGTTTTCTGACCCAGAACCCCAATACGAATACACGAAGCCCAACCCTGTTGCCAGCTCGGAAACCTAACAGTTAAGGTAGAACATATCCGAGCAGAAGTGCTTGTCAGCATTAGGTCCCTGTTAAATGACGGACGTCTTTAGAGCCACTATTTCGTAACCGGGTGCCACAAGTGTCGGGTGGCAACGCACGGCGGAGGCTCTGCTGCCACTCGTCCAGCGAGCCACCAACCAGCGGTCTGTCTCCGGAAAAATCCCTACCCGCGACGACCATACGATCCGTACCGCCGACGATACAAGCGGAGGATATCAGCACGCTGGCGCGGGCACAAGTTCCGGCTTCGGCACGGATCGGCGGCTCTCTGCGCACGCGCAGCGCCGCTCTCATGCCGTCGACGCCGAAGCCGGAACGTCGTCGGAGGCGAAGGTCAGTCGGCGTCCGACTTTCGAATAATAACTAGGAGGGCTAAAGCTTTATACGAAAAAATCGTGTCGGAAAACTGTGTATTTTCACTGCGACTTTTAGGCGATTGCGTCTCTGAACTGCGGCAGTTCGACGTCCGAAGCGCACGCGCGTGCAACAGCGTCCATCTCACAGCGTGCCGCTTGTCCACCACCTGTAGCGCTCCGTTTTACACAAAGTAGGTCGCATTGATGCGTCTTTTCTGTCGGCGACAAGAGATTTTGCCGAAATTTTTTGCAACAATTTTCAATAAATAAACCACTTTTCAGTAAAAAAATTTGTTCCTTTTCTGGGAGAAAGTCAGTACCTCGACTAATATCGCTTTTCCAGCAGAGAAAATTAAATAAAATACTTAGACATCTTTGACTATTTTATCGTAGGAAAAATAAAATGTATTCCGTTTGTATTATTTTTAGCAAAATTACATTTTATTAGTGCTACTGTTTTGCAACTGGATGTGGCTATGGGGCCTGGCAAGACAAATTTTCCGGCCTCCGATAGCATCTATTCTAGCCCTATCCGACCCGTACGTCGAGCTCGACCCGCGCCGGACGCGCTGCCGCTGTCTCCTATGCAACCACCGGCGGAAGACGCTGAACCGTGGCCGGTTACGCTCCGACTACAATATCGCTGCCAATGACCAAAGTGCTCAATCGTCTCCGACAAGCTCTCGAACTATTAGCTCTATCCGTCGCGTTTCCCAGAGTCGTTCGTCGCCTTCGTTACGGGTCCGCTACAGCGCTGCGCATTCTTTCCCTCTGTCGACGTTTTTCTGCTTCCTCTTCCGAGCGATATTCTGCGCCTCGTCAAACGGCCGCCAGTCGTCTCCACTTCGTCACTGCTTTCGCCGCAATCGGCGATCCTTTATATCGGCTCTCGGGTATGCTGAACTAAAGAAAATTTTGCCAATTTATATTTTAAATTTTTTCTAAATCCGAAATCGAATTGTCATAATTTTATATTTTGTATCTATAATTTTACTTTTTTTAACTTAACTAAAACTAAGTAAAGAATTTTACTAAATTTAAATTAGAATTTAATCAAACAATTTAAATAAATTATATTTTAAATTAGTTTAACATTGTTTCACGTACGCTGAAGTTTCCTTTATTATGGTAACGTCAAGGGTTCCAGTAAAACCTGACAATACTCCAATTTCGCTTACGTTGTCTTTAGGTATTTTCACTTGTTCTCAATCATTGCCAGCTCAGTCGCGTCCGGCCTTAGCGTAACGGCGGTCCTCATTCAAGACGCCAGCAGTATCGACCCGGGTGGAGCGGCGACGGCGGAGCACGAAAAATCCACTACCTCACGGGTCAATCCACTGCTTAGAACACAGCGCGAGACGCGTCAAGACCAGGTATTTTGGTCAAAAATGCGGGCAAAACACATCGTCTGTAACTTAGGAAATGTGCCACGTCTGGACGAAACACTCCCCGGAAGACCTCTGCTCGAAGGGCCGGTGGCCGCGGCTCCGAATGATGCGGCAGATTTCTCTGTTCACTACTGACTGCTCCTCGGAAGCGTCGAACGTACAGGTCGGAGAGCTCTTCCGACTCGAGTGGGCCACGCTGAAGTCGGAGGCCGATCTGCTCTCCCACACTGAGCATCTTCGCGCAGGTGCGCTCGGACGCGACTGCATACTGGGCTCGGCGCGCAGCGATTCCTGCCTGCGCTGCTTCCGACGCCTGGACGAGCACCTGGCGGAAGTGAACCGCGCTTTCCGCGCGTTTAACAACGCACTGAGACGCTTTGACTGCACCGTTTCTCTCCATTCGTCCACCGCCACGCGGCCGTTTTCTCCGAATGGGACGTGTCAGGATTGCAAGGTAAGCAAGTAGCTGGATCGCTAGGAAGGGTTGGTAAAGTATGCAAGAATCAAAGTTCGTACCGACTTTAGTCTGGAAAACTATAGGGGCTCAGTAAGCTCATAGGAGGAGGGAGTACAGCGCACAATTTTATGGGCGCAGAACGTGCACCCGTTCCCGTCCTCTCCCCATTTTAACATGCTGTCCCTGTCTTGAACGCTTGCCTCTCGTTTATGAATTCTACGTTCCACCACAAAATAATCAGGAAGACACCCAACATTGAAATGTGGATTCGATATAGAGGGATGAGGTTTGGGACCCTATTTATCTTGACTCTCTTTCTCTGTGTGCTGCGCTGTTTAATTTGGCTTACTGTGCCCAGTTTCTTAAAAGATGTTTTGGAGCCTCACTTATGTGGCCACCCTGAACTAGACCAAGAGCTGATAGACAAATTACTACTTTGTTCTCAATTGGGTGAGTGGGATCATAGCTTTGGAGTCATGTTGAGAGACCGAAGTTTTCTATCCGATAGTTGACATGTCTTGTCATAAGTGTGCTGCACGTTCTCCTGCAGCGCGCAGTTGTGTCGATAATGCCTTAGGAAGTAGTTCCTTCTTCTGCTTCACGAGGAAGTGCTGATACGAGTGCCGAAATTTTGAGTGTGTGTGTGTGGCGACAATCAATAGCCCCGCCGTATGTCCGCGCGTGGGATTGCGCCGGCCGTCGCTGCGGCTGCTACTGCTGCTCGTTGGCCGGCGCCGCTCTAAACTGCCGCAGGCGCTTTTCGACTCCTTTCTCGAGTGAGTGGAGTTGAGTGAGTGACCGAGTGAGCGGCGCGCGCCGTGTGCCGCAGCGGCGGCTCCCAGTGAGTGGGCTGCGTCGCCTTTGCGCTGCTGCCGCCGCCGTCGCTGCAGCGCTTCGACGTCGACGTCGACGAGGCGGGCGGGGAATCGCCAAGGGGCAAAATGAAGTGAGTGCAGCGAACGGCGGCGGCGCTCGAGTTAGTCAGGAAGTAGCCTTGATCCGCCAACGCAATCCTAATTGAAACAGCGTTTTTATAAGGCTATGTGCCGCCGAAGTCATTTACTCAATCAACGAGGGCCGTAGTCGCCGAACGACGGGCAGAGCGCCGTTTAGACAAATGGACGAGATGACTCCAAGGGAGCGTTGGGGAGAAAATACTGGGCACCTACAATGAAAAACATATGGAACTTGTACTCTCTCTTATCGCTGTAATCGAAAAGGCTGTTGTCGTCGGCCAAAAGCCTCAAAATTTGCACGCCGAAGTGTTGGAGGCACCGTTTCCGATTAAGGGGGTTTGTCGGAAAGAAGTAAACTGAAATGAAACAAGCGATTCAACAAAATGAGTTGAAATGAAAAGGGTTTTGCCTTAGTGAACGACGAAGAAGCCCAAATGAAGTTAAGTGAAGCAAGGTATTTTCGCGGTGGAAGTGAAGTCGACGTTTATACGTTTACTTCACTTAAGTTCATTTCTCTGCCCTTCACTAAACTTCACTGAAGTTAGCACTTCAATGAAACAGTGGTGGGAGGGCTTCTTTGACTACCCACTACGACATAATTCAATTAAAACTTATCAACGGCAACCGGGGACATTTTACTTTTTAGGTAAGTGCATGTAGCACGTGGCTGTGAGCATGCATGCGTTTAGTCATGCGTACCAAGCGGTATAGCACGCAAAAGCCGTGGAAAAATGGTTCGGACGGCGGCATGCGTGCATTCGAGCGTACTAAGGGCGCGTTAGCGCACATGAAAGGATAGTAAAATGCTTAAAAATCGACTGAGAAATATAATGCATTAGTCAAACGCGTCCATAGTTCCGTTTTATTTCGAAGTACAAGCTTGCTTTTGTTCACGAAATTGTAAAGTTTTACCAACTTGAAAATTGTAAAGTTTTACCAATTGTAGAATGCGAACGTTGGTTCAGCATACGATGCGAATTCATCGTTCAAACGTTGGGTTGGGAGTTCATGTAAACAAGGCAAATTCCCGATTTAGACCTGGTATCGCAAGTGGCTGCTGGTGCAACTGGTCAACGTCTGGGAGGAGCCGCCGTGCATCAACTGGTGCTATTACACGCAGCTGGCGTGTCCCTACCTGGCGCCGAGCAAAGTCGCGGACTTCGCCGGGCATCCCGCAT
Organism: Aphelenchus avenae; assembly: GCA_020875895.1. NCBI lineage: Eukaryota > Metazoa > Nematoda > Chromadorea > Rhabditida > Aphelenchidae > Aphelenchus > Aphelenchus avenae. The sequence continues at coordinate 189,543 of JNEY01000219.1, forward strand.
TCCAGTGCCGAGGTGAGCCACTTCCTCTATCGGCCATCATTAGTGTTGGAGTAATTTGATTTGAATCATTGAATCAATCAAAATTCAAATTTTGTCGGAGATGGAAATGCTAAAATAGAAAATGTTCAAGGACGCATTCCAAACATGACTACCTATATCATACGTCTTGAAAAGAAACAAGGTTGATGGACCAGTATCCGGTCGGTTTGAAGCTATTCCATCCCTGTCTCCTACCTTTTAGACAGGCCAGAGTTGCCCTTGAAATAGATAAGAGCCTTGTTAAAAACCGAACTTCTCGGCCGACGTTGCTCTGTAAACAGCCCCCCCCCCCCTCAGCCAAGCTAAGCAGGAAGGTGTTTGCACAAAAAGAACCATTTGGAACCGAGCTGCATAGCCTTGCTTGCTAACCCCGCTAGCACAGTCTTATTTTGTTGCCAAAACCAGCTCGGGTTTCGAAAAGGGCTGGGCAGATCCATCCGTAGCAGAGATGGCCAGACCCTGCCCCTGACACTAGTTCTGATGCCGTAGCCCGTGGGTGTAGGCGCTGATGCTAAAAATGCGCCCGGACCTGGTCTCTAAAGTCTTTTAAGTAACCTATTAACGTACCTAATACCTAACTGACTTCCGCTCCTTTCAGACCTCCAAATACCTCAGTCGACCGCCGGCAACGAGGTGGTGCTGAACCGCGACGGCGCCTCCTCCTGCAGCTGCATTCACCCATGCGACCTCAGCCCCACCGACGAGCCACCGCCCAACCTCTCTGCGACGCCGCAGTCGCTCATCATCGCGGACCCGTCCGCGCCGAAGCCGTACGACTTCTTCGCCGCGATGGAGCACTGCTGGGCGCGACGGAAGCGATGCCGCGAGGAGAAGGAGATGGAGGCGCTGAGGAAGCAGGCCGCCTCCAAGCTGGTCAAGTACGAGCCGGCCCCGGCGAACCACTTCACGCGGCTAGCCGGCTACGTGGACGACGCGTCGGAGCGCTACAATCAGCTGGTCAGTCCGGCGGCGCATCCACTACGTCACGAGTCCATCGCGCCGGAGCTCGGACAACGCGACCTCGAGCTGTTCGGATCCGAGCCGGCACCGGCCGACGCCGAGCACCCACGTCGACGCACGCATCGCTATGCGGCAAGCGGTGGCTCGCCAAGCCACACGACGCCTACGATGTGGGTCGTGCCACTAGCACCGCTCATCAGGACTATTCTCCGAATCATGCTGCCAGCGAGATAGCTCGGGATGACTTGCGCAAGGCTCGCAAATTTAGGACTCTTTCGTAGGCGCAGATTTGCATAGGTTTACGTTTGTCCCGAGTGCCAATCCTCTGTTATTTATCGCCTTAAAATTCTATCTCCTGTTTTATGAGTTCCACGGTTCCATGGACAAACAATAATTCTGACTTTGACAGTGAGAAAATACCATTAAATTTTCAGAATTAGTTTTATTTTAAATTTGTATTTTTAAATTAAATTACATTTTCAAACTATAATTTTGTTTTTGACTTTTATTTTTAAAACTTAGCTTCTAAGATATTTAACCGGGAACCTGGAAGCTCTTCGTCAGTTAGGCTCTCAGTACAAAATGCTTTGCATGCCCTAAATGCTCCTTCTCCTCAGCTCCTTTCGCGTCTCGTCTAATCTCAATGCTGCCGATACTTCCGTTTAGCCGTGCTAGACCCATGCCCCGCTAGTACCTGGACTCATTTCTCGTATAGTTTGTCTCGCTCTTTTTATAATGTGCCCTTTATGAGCTTGTCCTCCACGAAATTCTTTCGCCGCCAAGAAGTCTACCCTTTGTTCTACCGCATTCATTCGACATGTTGCGATTTTACGACTCTGGTAAGCGTTAAATAAACAATGAACTGATGTTTTCCCAGAGGCAAGACGTGGTCTCAAAGCTTTTGGCGTCTTGAGCTTGTATTCTGAGTTCAAATTTCATCCTTATTTTGGATTTTTTTCAAGGCAGTAAGAAAAATGATAAGCTTATTATAATCGCGGCTTCGCGCAGAAGTCTTCAACCAAAACTGACTTAATATTTTCGCAGATTTTACGGCTGCGCTTGAATGCGCCCAAAGTGAGCGACTAAACAACACGCCCATTCCATAAACGTTTATGCCTCAATGGTCAATGAACTAACAAAGACAAAGTGAACAAAGCGTTGCCACGTGTACGACGCGACAACGCGACAAATGGGCTCTCGACACGCGTCACTGCGGCTTCACGCCGCCACGCATCGTCACCAGCTCCTCGGCGCTCGTCGGGTGGATGGCGACGCAGTCGTCGAACTGCTTCTTCGTCGCGCCCATCTTCACCGCGACGCCGAAGCCCTGGAGCATCTCGTCGGCGCCCTGACCGAGGATGTGCACGCCGACCACCTGGAAACCGGGCGGTTAGCTAGCAAAATAGTGGGTCGGTTGTGACCAAAATCCAAGTTGTCAAGACCATCATTCACTAAAGCGCTGGGCTGACCGGCCAAACGGGTTGTGGCTGCTTAGTGGGGGG
>JNEY01000219.1:192300-205877 GCA_020875895.1 Aphelenchus avenae
CCCCCCCCCCATAAGCAGCCACAACCGGCCAAACGATTTTGAATCGGCTGACCCACAGCCGAAAAAATTTTCTCGGATTATTAGCGAAGATAGAATTTTAAAAATTTTGTCATTTTGACACAGCGGGACGGCAACATGGATCATTCCACTTCTCCAGGAAAATGCGATGCTTTGGACATGCATGGGTGCAGTCATGCTTGCCAAACGGTAGCGCATGCGACAGTCCGGGCATGCAATGCTGTGTGCATACGGTAGCATGCAATTTTCTCGTGCCGAACGGCTGAAACCGACGACGACATGCGAATAGTCTTGACGGACGTGCCATGCAGCGCGGCAGGCTGGAATACTAGCCAACGGACGTGCCATGCAGCGCGGCAGGCTGGAATACTAGCGTGCGCGCGGCACAAGTGGGCTCTGCGTAAACGTAGCATGGTCGAAGGGAACCTCACGTGGTTCACTGTGAAGCTATGCAGGTACCCAACAAGCATTCGGCAAAAACTATTGCGACAGACTGCTTAAACATGGCTTTGCGTCAGCACTCAGACGCTCACCTTTTCTTCATCGCCCGCGCAAATCAGCTTCATGACCGTCGGCTCCTTGTGCTGCGTCACGGCGAACAGCATCGGGTTGAACTTGCTCCGGTAGATGGTCAGCTGGTCCTTGCCGTACTTGACGATCGCCTCGGCTAAATCGAATGTCTTTAGTACGTATTAATTAATCAATCAGCTACCTTCGGTGAGGCCCACAGTGCCCAGCGGCGGGTGGCTGAACACGACGGTGGCAATGTTCTCGTACGACAGCCGGTTCTCGGCCTCACCGTTGAAGAGCCGATGGGCCAGACGGCGTCCTGCCGCGATCGCCACTGAAAATAATACGCGTTCGAAGAGACAGTAATTAGGGAAAGCGGAAGGTACGAAGAAAGAAGTGAATGTGCAAGCACGAGTAGTCGCCCTACTTCCCACCGCCAACGGCCTATGCTCCACCGCATTCTTCCCAGCTATGTATTGTGGAAAGAATGGCTCAAAGACTCCATACCCCCGTCACGCCTAATGATCCATCACATCCATTATGGCTCACACTACCCCGCCGATATATCTCTTGTGCACTTCCATTCCTCATCTGTGTCCCTCCAAACCCGTCTGCCACAAACTTTTCCATCGTCACTTCGCCTCATGCTACTCATATCCAACTGGTAATATACTCTTCCAAACACTTTTGTCTCACGTTCCGTCACATCCATTTACCATTACCTCAACTCTTCCACCTACACCTACCGTAACATCCAAATGACATTAGCAAATGACTTCCACAGCAATCTCCTCGACTAGCATCGCCAGACAATCTTAGTATGAGCGATTCCCATCTCCGGAAATCGTCACGTATCGCGTCTCTTACTGAGGACGCGTGATCGATCGATACGTACCTGGCGTGAGCAGGAACTTTCCGCACACGTCGCCGAGTGCGTAGACACCGTCGCGCGTGGTATTCTGGTACTCGTCCACGCAGACGAACCCGTCCTTCGTCTTCTTGATGCCGACCTGAACACGTGGGTTTCATGCTCGGGCAACTCTTCGCGGACTTGCCTTGTCCAAGTTGAGCGTCGCCGTGCTCGGCGTGCGTCCGATAGCCCAGATGAGCTTCGAGACGTTGTCGATTATGCCTGTGGTCGTGGTCACTTTGAGAGAGCCGTCGTCGTTCTTCTCCACTTTTTGCACCTGAAACTGTTGGGTCATACTGAGAAATTTGTGCAAGTGCAAGGGAACAGTCTAAGGAAGAGAACATTCGAAGCAGTTTACAGGGTACAGTGGGAAGCATCAGAGGTCCATGGGAAACGTAGGAAGGATACCAAAGAAAACAACTGAGGAGGTACATGGGAAACCATTTCAAGCGTACGCTGGGCACAATCGAAGAGACGCTAGGCGGGATCCATTTGACGGGATCCAGTGGTTTCAGCTAACATGAGAAGAGATCAATCAAACCGGAAGATAATAGGGCCCATCGGACCACGAAAACATCGGCCCGAAAACGAAGCATGAAAGGACCAAGGAATCCGAGAAAACAATCCCGAGGTTTACGAAAAGCGATCCGCCAATAGGATTAAAAGATCAACGGGAAGCTTAAGCATGGACCCGTGCGCAGCCATCGTAATAGGAGCCATTGGGCCAGAAATCCGTCAAAACTATTTCACGTGACAGCTGAGGTCAATGGGAACGACATGAAGAGGTTCGTGTTGGGACGGCGCCAGCAGAGAGGCCACCGGGAACGACTCTACGACGAGCGGCATACCGTGGTCTTCTTGTGGAGACTGATCGGGCCCTTCTCGATCGCCTCCGTGAGCGACTCGCTGAGTGTGTGGTCGAATGTGCGCAGCACGTGATCGTAACGGATGAGCAGGTGCGTCTCGGAGCCGAGCTCCGCCAACACTCCCGCGAGCTCCACGGCGATGTAGCCGGCGCCGACGACGACCGTTTTCCTAAATCACTCAATGAAGTGGAATGAAGTTTGTGCGTTGGTATTTGGTGGTCTCCCGAAGGTAGGTCCAGACGTCTAGGGGGTACGTGGTTCTCCTGCTTTCGGGGCGATGTTGCGTGAAAACACGCCGTACCGTACTGTAATCACGGTACGGCAGTACGGTACGGGAAGATTCAGTACTGTACCGCGCCGTAAGTACGCCATGCCATGCCGTACCGTACCGTTCCGTACTTATTCATAATACACGGCATTTATTGACGCCGTACGGTACAGCAGTGCGACCGGAGTACGGAACAGGGTGCCCACGCGATCTCACCCGAAAGCCCAAGCAAAATCACTTCCCTTCGGACCGACCCAGGTGCCGGAACAACCTTCGGTTCTAAATGGAATACCTCCGAATGCTTCTTGCCTGGCTTATGCTCTCACAAAAACCTCTTTCCCTTAGGATTTCTTAAGTTTCCGATATACGTCGTACGTTCCCACGCCACCTAATCCATTCAAGGCTCCCAGCTGACTTGTTAGATGCTCACTGGATGTCCTAAGCTCAAACTAACTAGTGGCCCTGCCAAAGTTCCCACCAGCCCCACTATGCCCCCACAGACCTTTCTAGAGACTCACGGGAACTCAGAGCCTCACTTCGCTGGGCAACCTAAAGGCCTCTCTAACAGCATTTGCCTAACCGGACCGCTTATTGTTCAACCGGTCTAGCTGATGCCACTGGAACTTGGGACAACTATCAGTGCCCCATAGTCTTGGAGACGACGTACTTGGGCAAGTCGGTGAACTCGAAGAAGCCATCACTGTCGGTGCCGAGCTCGGCACCGGGAATCTCCGCCGCGGGGATGTACGGGTGACCGCCGACCGCAATGAGCGTGTGCTTGCCGCGGTAGCGAGCACCGTCCACGACCACCGAGCCGTCCTCCGCGAAGGTCGCGCGGCCTCGGATGAGCTCCACGCCGGACTGAAAGTGGTTGTTAGCTGAGGTGGCAAATGTTGAAGACATACCGATTTCAGATTCGCTTCGTAGATTCCGTTGAGCCGGCGGATGTAGGCGTCCCGAGATTCCTTGATCTTGCTGAAATGCAAAAATGCGCGTTAGCAGTTAAAGCTTGTGTTTCTTTTTTTTGTATTTGCTCGATGTACGCACGCAGCTCCATCACTCCTCCACTTGTACTTGTTCCATCCGGTCGGAGGCCATGTCTCGTGCTCGTGCCCACACGTACCTGCCTCATGGTGTTCCCTTCTCCATTGCTTTCTCCATGTACTCCTCTCCCGCTCCATATGCTTTTGATCCATGAACTGTAGCCGTCTCATGCACCACCACTTCCACCTCACCCTGCCTCCACATGTCGGTCCACAGTCTTCACATGCCTTGAGGTCCAGCAGGCCCACTTTCAGCGTTATGCGCACCAGATCCACTTGTTCATGCAGCTCCACCCGTGTAATTCACCTGCTCCACTAAGCCTTCCTTATGCTGCACACGTCCTCATCGTCCCCAAAAAGTTCACGTACGAACGAGCCCCCGCTTGGCGTCATCGAATAACATGGGAAGCTAAAACCTGCTTTGACGGTCCACTCTCAGGCAAGTCCCGACGCACAAAGTTTCTAATACTGGACGCATCTGGTAGCACTACGACTCATGTTGTAACGCTATGATGCATGCAGAACCGCCACAATACATGCGATAGCCCTATGTTCCATGCGGTAACACAACAGCGCATGCAGTAGCGCTAACATGCATGCGGTAATGCTTAAATAAATGCGATAACGCGACGACGCATGCAGTAGCTCTATGCTGCATGCATCAACGCTACAATGGATGCGGTAGCGCTACGACACATGCAGTAGCCATACAATGCGCGTGTTCCACCTGCTCCACCACTCAGTGACCTCCACTCATGCACTATCAAACCGCTGCTCCATTGGTCGTGCTCCACAACAAAAATTCTGCCGTTCCGCCTCCCTCCACGCGTACCTCCAGTCGAACTTGTTGAGCGTCACGTCGAAGCCGTAGTCGGCGTGGTCCCGGATGAACTCCGCGTGCAGCGCCGTGTTGTACATCACCTTCTTCGGCACGCATCCGACGTTCACCTGAAAGGACGGGTACTTCCACTTTGCTTGGTTTGCACTTACGCAGGTGCCTCCGAGACGTGTGAACTCGACGAGACCGACGGAGACGTTGAATTCGCGGGCTCGACGCGCGCTGGCGATACCGCCGCTGCCGCCGCCAATGACGAGGTAGTCGAATTCCTTCGCGACTTCAGTGCTCATTCTTCTAAAGTTGCAACTGATTAGAGAGTTGCAAAGGCAGGCATTTGCATTGCAAATGCGTTGCAAATGAACAAATATCGTTGAATGCGCATTTCATTTTTTTCGTAGCTAGTACGGATACGCATAAAGGAGCATGCAAAACTTTTGCAAAGCTCTGCCACTTGCATCAAGGAGCTCACATTAAGCTAAGGCCCGCAAATCAATGCAAAACCCCAGAAGTCAAAGTAGGTCGCTGCTCGAATTTCTACCACCGTTTGCACAAAACAAGTGAATCCAAATGGTGGATTTTGCGCGAAAAGCTTGTATTTTCAGGTGTTTTATCGATTTGCATAAAACACAAACACCACAAATGCGAAAAGGTGCACACGGGTACGTCATCATTGGCTTTGAAAAAGGCCTGGAAGTCCGTACCGAATGAGCGACACAAGGCCACTACGAGGTCCGTAGCGAAATATCATCGCCGCGTGGTGAGTGCACAAAGTAGAGTGCGGACGCGCACCCAAACTACGGAATCGATTCAGCCGTGGAGTAGCTTTTTGTGGAGTGATGGAGAACGGCTAAAACGTAAATGTCAGGAATACACTTCGGCATAAGGGGAATGGATAGGTACAAGCAAACTATGGGTCCACTAGAGAAATTATGTGCCAATGGACAAACATGCTTAGCCGGGTGGGCTAAGAGCACCCGTTGACAATTTAGCCGCTTTCAGTGGACAACTTGGTTGGTAAAGTGGACAAAGTTACGTGCCTCATGGACAGCGATATTTCCTAGTGGACAACGTGTAATTCTTGCGGGACTATATGGGTACCAGTGGACGCTATACTACGTTACGGCAGTACAATCTTACGCTCCTAGTGGACAGTTTTCTGTCCACGGTGGACAAATTTGCTCCCTGCTACATCCGCTGGAACTTAACCCAAAGCACAAAATAGATTCGAGGACGGGAAATCCAAAGAACGCCATGGACTGACGTAGCTACACTGTTTTATTTCGTCACAAGCCGCACAGCATTTCGAGCGGATAATCCGCTTACATAAAGTGATATGGTCCGCGTGGGTAAACCGCTCGATGAGCTGGCTGCCAGCAGGAGACACTTTATTCGACCACGAATAGGGAACAGGGAATACGATTGTGGATGGAGGGGAAGTCTATCACAGTCCGTGCAAGCAACTCGGGAAGGTACCGTAATAACTTAGGGAAGGCATGCAGGGAAATGCCGTCGACAAGCGGAGCGGGGCAAGTTATATCGGGAAGCAAGGGAAGCCAACGACGGGGATGGGACCGGGAAGGTTGGTGGGGGGGGGGGACCTTAACTCGATAAGGGAAAGTTTCGGGAAATCGCTTCGGGCCATGCCTCAAAAGGTACGGGCTTTCCTCCGAAAATTTTGACTTCCCCTCGGGAAATATACTCGTAACGCCAAGTGTTTGATGTGCTTTCCTAAGTGAAGTTTGCTGGGACCACGGGAAACGGCATGCCACCTCCCATTTAACACGGCAGGACTAAATTAGAACAGTCAGTCAGTGAACTGGGCCGGTTCCTCTCGGGAAGACGCTCAGAATACGAAGAAGCGGACGAGGAGGAAGAGCACGCTCGCGACGCCGAAGCCGAGGAACAGCTTGAACATGGCGCTCCTTCGGTTCAGCTGCTTCGCGTCCTCGCGGTACTTCTTCGACAGCGACGAGAGGTCCGACGCGCGCGTCTCGAGAACTGAAATTTGCGAGTTCGTAAAAAGTTGCAAACTACGTATTTTGTAAACATGTTGAGACAGGCCTCTGTGATGATAAATGAGCTCACATCGGTGCTCACAGCATACCACCGGCAGATGAGCCACGGCTCACTTCTGGCACATGCTTATCCTAGCTTGTTACCATCGCATGATCGCTATTAGCGCATATGGCCATTCATGGCGCAAGCTCGCTTCTGCTTATCCACGCGTGGCTCATGCCTAATCCTAACTTCTGGTTCACGCTGAACCTGGTACCGTCTGGTTCACCTTACTCCTGGCGCAACTCTCACTCCCGGCTCACACTCACTGACTACGCCACCCATAGGTTCACGTTGACCACTCATTCATTCCTCATACCCAGCTCCTTATCATAGACGTCTTCATGCTTAACCCGGCTCGTGTTCAGCCTGGCTACTGCCTACATCGTTCTCTTGCTAACCCTAGTCAATAGCGTACACCTGGCTCATGTTCGCTTCTGGACTTCGCTCACACTGGCCCGCTGCTCATGCTCATCTTCACCAGAGATCGCTTCCGGTCCATGCTACGATGGCCAACCATTATGAGCCTGGAACCCTGGCTGATGGATCACGGCAAACCGTCTCTAACATAGCACTCCATCCGCAGACGAGGGTGGAAACTTTCAGGCACAATTTTCCGTGGCAGCATCACGTACTGTTGAGAGCTTCTCCGCGGTGGATGACGTCCTCGATGTTGGAGACCATAATCCGCGTCACGTCGTGCAGCTCGTTGTTCACCGCCTGCATCGCGTATCGGTTCCGGTCCGTGTACTTGCGCTTCGCTCCTTGGATGTACTGGTCTAAAAGCCGCGGTGGTTAGGATCGTCAACGCGAATACCGGCAATCTAGGGTCTGGTAGGACTTTTATGCGGTCTTCAATATCGCTATAAGGTCAAATGGTCAAATCATGTAAGCCTAAGCCGGATATGACGGCCAAACTGCAGCTGTTTACAACGAGGTAGGCAAACGGGCAGGTCCAAGGCCGTCAATATTATTCCATGAACATATGTGCCTAAGATGGCTAAATGTCTCTTGACCTAGGATGGCTTAACCCATAACCAAAAGACAGCACGCCTGTAGCCTAAGTGACCCGCTCTAGTAATACAGAGGGAACCGAACGTGATCCGCTAGAAGTGATGTGATCCAGGAGCCATAGATTCTAGAAGGCCAATCAAGAAGGTGGATACTATACGGCTCAACCGTCGCCTAAGAAAGTGGTGCAGGCCTAACGGAAATCGATGCTGGACAAGTCATTCATGGTGGTCCAACGGGTCGTCGTCAACGTTCAATAGCGCATACCGAACTCGAGAAAGTGGTACGGCCTCGCGACGGTGTCCACACGAGTGCCGTTCTGGTTGAGGAACTCGCTCGCGACGTCCTCGAGGAAGGAGAACGCGGTCTTGCGTGGGAAGTTCTGCTCACACAGGCACAACGCGCAAATGGGGCCCTTGATCACGTAGCTGAAAACAAAAGATTAACGCAATGATTTTCGAGCTGAGAGCTTACTGGAAGAAATACGGCCCGCTCTCGACGGACTGGACGGTGGGCGTGCCGGGCGTGTTCAGCTTCCGGAAGAGCATCTTCGCCTGGCTCGTGTACTTCACCATGTTGTGGTCGGGCTGAAAACATTACAATTACTCTTTGCAATAAGTCCCTACTGGAGGACTAATAAAGGTAGGTGGCTGTTGACTTAGGTGTAGAGGATAATAACCCTGGTAAAGCTTTAGAAGGCTGTTCGGTGCGATGAGGTTTGTTATAAAGGAGGTTGCTAGGAAAAGGTCCTCTACAAACGATGACAATTGCCTAAGAATGAGGTCCACTTCAGGAAAGGCAGTGGGCATGAGACAGGCATGAATGAGCTCCGACTAGGCCTCAAGACTGTTTATCCCAAGACATGTTTGTGGCCCTGGATAAAGAATGCGGAACGACAGAGTTCGGAACGAACTAGACATGGGAAGGCGGCAGGAGGTCTGGGACAGGGAAGCCGCGCTCGAACATGCCCGAGGTCCGCTCTGCTTGAGTGTGGCATGGCAGATGGTTCAGTAAGCATCAGGTAGAATGCCGTAGGACTGACTGGACATCATCTGCACGAGAAATGGAAGTTGTAGGTGATGTCCGGAGCGCAAGAGGCTTACTATACGGACATACCCGTGCCTAAGTTTTTAAAAACCTCGAATAACTTCTATACTCGGTCTAAAAATGTCAGCTCCACAGTAGTACTCAATGAGCTAGCAAGTTTAGCCCCCAAGGTACGCATGAAGATATATCAGACGATTCTAGTTCGCAGGTCGAGCAGACATTGTTGTTCTTCGTGGTCGCTTCGCTAAACTTACATCATCTGCGCCCTCGATGGACGTGGCCAGGATGAGGCCGTCCCTCACTCGAGCAATCAGCGTCAGAAGAACCATCTAAAACGGTGAATTAATTTCGATTTTACAGACGAAATAAGCGGAAGCGTGGCGCGATAAGCTTTGAGTATGGAATGTCCAGCAACAAAACAAAATTCAGCGGTTACAAAGAGGACCTTCGACACGTTGCGTGAAACAAATTATGCTTATCGTGGGCCCTAGTTTTCGCTTTTTTGAATCCTTTACTCCAGTAACAGCAAATTTCCGAGGATGACCCGAAAACATCCACGCATGACGGACACTCTGGAGTTTCGTCAACGGCTCGCCAACAGGGGACGTGTTGCAGCCGTGCTCACCGCTTGACGTTCAGGCGTTCGCGGCGAGACCCGCCGCACTGCGAAGGGGCGTAGCGTCACCTTAGCGTGACGATGGCTTGCCGAAAACTGACACTAATGAAGAAGACGTTCAACATGATGTTATTTGCGAGTGATGCGGTTAGAACAGAATGTAAAGGATGCCAGGAAGTTGACGGAATTTAGCGTAAATTAATACAGGCAGCTTGTTCTGCGGTTTGTGTCTTGGGGTAAATCCGAAGAGCAGAGGCTAGCACTGCACCAGACCGGTTACATGCAATAGTAATGGTTGACAGACTGAAAGCCGACAATTGAAAAAGAATGCTACCGGAAAAGCTTACTTTGGTACGTCCAGTGTACATGAACGAGTGCGGACGCTTTCTATTCGTGCACGTGATAACGAGCCTAAGAGCACCTTCTTCCATTCTCCACATGCTTGTGCACCAGGAGACCCTGGGCAGATGCCTTGAGTGAACCAACGCAGACCGCATACGCACGTTGTTTACAGAGAGTCTCCGATTAATGAATTCATGTGTTCTTGCGCCTTTACTGTTTTCTCAGATCGCATAGCCTTGACAAATGCCGTCGTGACGAGGTTGTACTCTTCAGGCATTTAATGAACGTGCGCATCCGAGACCGTTTGCTCCACTGGCCAGGCACTTGCTCTTTCTGTGCCCATGATACCGGAATGCGATCATATACAATGGCGTCAACGAAGTCGGTATAAAAGGAAAGCGAACCGACATTGCATTTGCCTATTCATGCCCTCCCACGAATAGACGTCACCATTGTTGTTCGTTTCCAGTGCTTTGTTTTGTGTTTCGCTTTGTTTATTTTTTTCGTGTTTCATTCAAATGAAAACACTGCTCAGCGTCGCTTACAACGCTCTGCACCTAACTTCATACCCATGAATTGAGGATTAAATTACCTTTTCTGTTCAGACCGAGAATTAAGGTTGAGAAAACAACGCAAATGGTTCGGAATTTCTTGGCTCGCTTGACTCGCCCTTTGAAATTCCGTACTTCTCCTTAAAAACGTGTGGTTTCGCCTGCGGCGTGCAGATATCTTGTGACTGTTGTCGATTGAAATACCGTTATTAGGAAGGCGGCGTTGTGGCACTATTGAAAAATTGACTTTGGGGCGCCAAGTGACAGATCACAGTCCATCTACCCGGGATATTGAACGTGCCTGAAACCCTAACCAGGAACCAAAGTCTAAACCGAAAACGAGCTGAAGCCTCAATTTAGGTGCACCGGCCTTAGTGACATTGGTCTTTCTGCGATTTCCCGCACTTTCCAACATGTCGGCCCATGGTCTTCTCGGATGACGACGTTCTTTTGACTTCCTAAAAGCTTCTGGAAGACCAGACAATCCGCTTTGCCCACGCAATCAGAGCGGCGCCCGACCGGTGGTCACAGGTGAACCGTCTCGGCCGCCCGGGGGAACCGGATCGCTTTCAAAGGGCTCGTGCGACGGTCAGCGCGGCGGCTTCTAAGCTGACTGTGTCCGGGAATACCCACACCGCACCCGGGAAGACACTGATCCGGGTAAACAAGCGGCTCAATTGCGTTCCGGTCGAATTAGGCGCTCGGAACGGGCGGAAAGGCGGAAACCCGGTAGCGGAAGAGACTTTGAGCCTTCCCGATCGGACGGAGCTAAACCTTCCCGAAGCCAGCCGCCTTCCCATTCGCGTCTCTTGTTTCCCGGTTCCGGTCCGAGAAAGTTTCCCAGTGGACACTGAGGGCTTTTAGTGGACAGTAGCTCTTTGATGTTGACCTTAGCTATGACTGCTAAAATCGGAGGATATCCCGAAATTTCAAGCCTCATGCGACTCTACTAGTCTCCTGCATTATTTCCCATGTCCATATTGCCCATGTACGTCGATTCCGCTAGAAGGCAAACGGTCCTATGCGACCTCATTCGACATTAGGCACGTCGCGGACCACTGGGCCATCTCAGGCCCAGGGTAGTGGACCACTGGCCCACTTGTTTCCTACGAGATCGCTCGCCCCTCTATGCTCTACGAAATACAGCTCTTGTGTGAGGGCCCTACATATGCCCTGCCTTCTTGTTTTATGTCCTATTGTTCCATTTTCCCTGCGATAAGGCGGAAAATTTCAAAATTTTTATTAGCGTATTACGGCGCCGTACTCCGTACCGTACCGCACTGCGCCGTACTGGTACGGTACGGAGTACGGTACGGAGGGGTCAGTACGGTACGGAGGGGTCAGTACGGTACGGAGTATGGTACGGGGGGTCAAAGTCTCACTCTACTAAGTGGTATAAAATATGCAAATTTACTTTGACCATCGCCTGCGCAGTTGACCGGTCCCTCGGCTGCGGACTTCGCTGCAAGACGCTGTGCGCAACAGCAGCAGGAGCAGTGGGAAGTGGCTAAACGCCGTCGTGCGCCGGGGGTTACTGCACAGCGCTGCTGCACCAGCTAAGAATGCTCCGCGTGCGGTTTCTGGACGCAGCGCGGCCGCAGCGCTGCTAATCCGTCTGGCCAGCCATCCGCAGTGTAGCGGCCGCGCGGCTGTGCTGTTCGCCACCCGCTTGTACACCACTTGGCCACTACCACCGCAGTCAGCTCGGACGCAATTGTTGAATTTCCATGCGCTCGGACACGCGCACTTGGCCCACTGCTTTCCCGAGCGCTGAGTGTGGACGCAGTCTTCGATCCATCTTTCCGGATTTCCCGAATCGATTTCCCCTTCGGTTCCGCATATCTCCCCTTGTGGTCGACGTGTGTTAGACCCGATGCATTTTGAAATCCACCGCTAATGCTTATGTTTGCGAGTTGTGTTTCGTGTCCGATCAAAAGTCTTTCTGGCCACCGTATTACGTGCGTTTTGCTCTGAAAAGCACGCCGATTGTACTAGTGGCACAATTTTTCAGTGCAGGAGCTTGCGAAGGAGCAAATCGGCAAATGCATGAGCGCGTCAGTCGCTCCGGGCTCATCTACGGCTCGTCCTCCTTCAACGTTGGCCCATGTGCGAATGAGCCTTCTGCGGGAGTAGGGCGCAAGAACGCAGGCCCCGGTAGCAACGATGAGACGTGGTACGACCTGGACCGTTTTGTATTGGTAAGTATTTCACGGTGTACTGTGCTCTGTGGAAGTTTTTCTGACTGCGTTATACCGTAATTTGCTGGCTGTCCTAGCAAAAACCTAGGTTGGATGGGCACTGACATGTGTTTTTTTTACGTAGCGAGTACGTCCCGTGCCGGATTCCGTACTGTATCAGTACGGCTACGATGCTTCACTGACCTCTCACCTCCTTCGCACATAGGATGTCTTTGCCTGACCGCGGTCGTGTTTGCCAACGTTCGCAAGCCGTGTGCGCGAGCCATGTTTTCGCAAGTTAATTGTCGCTTGCGCATCCCCTGACTCGGATCGTAATTACACAACATGCTACTGACCAAGCGGGAAATTTGAGACATCAAAGACGGCATCCATTCAATGTGCGTCTATTTTGAGGTAGTTGACGTTTCGAGGAGCAAGTCGACGTACTTGCACGCAGGTTTCCTCCGAAAGTGCAAATTCCTTGTGCAAATTTATGTTGTAGCCCTAAGTACAGTAAATGCGCCACTACTACTGTAGCATTTACAGTAGCATTTACTGTAAGTGCCCAGCAGCCGGCACTCGGTCGACACTCGGCTGGCACTTACAGTAGCATGGTCAGTTACTGTAAACTAGCAATTACAGTAAATCTGCGTTCAGCCGTCTTACGGCCTTAGTTTACTAATACCTATGCGCGTTTCGCTCCTAGCTGTTGATGCGCAAGTGCTTACGCGCTTGTTTTTTCTTAACAGTGACGTGCGCAACGTTGCCATTAGCCATGTCCGCAAATCCAGAATACTTAACGGCTTATCGATGCGCCAACATGCGCAATGCTGTTGGCGCAAGCGCTTAAGAGGCGCGAAGAGGCTGTAAGCTGCCGTCGGTCCGTGATGTTGCTCCAAGTGATTAAGCGTGAGTTTTCCTTCTCAGCGGCGCGCTGCTGATCGTCCATGAAAAGTGAGTGACGCGTTGGTCAGCGACGAAGTGACTGCTCACCGCTCCCGCAAACATATTCGCCGCTCTCGAAATAGCAACCGCCGTCTCCAGCGCGCATTGTGTCGCACGTCGGGAAATGTGTGAACATTCTTCCTGTGGAAGCTGGTGGAAGGAAGACCCGCAGAGCGCGCATCCTTGTGTCCTGCGCAAGTGCAAACAGTAGCGAATGCGCTGAAGAAACAGGACTCGCGTCGGTTTCACACCGCGCAATGACACTCACCGCGTATTTGTGTCTGCGCCGAGCGGCTCGGATTCTGCAAATGTGAACTTAATAACGCTGAAATATCAAAAGCATCACGTAAAATAAATAAATAAATCATGAATAATTAAAA
>JNEY01000219.1:210533-233018 GCA_020875895.1 Aphelenchus avenae
TACTACCTACCCTTGATCGGTTCTTTCACTATTCGACCCTCGTGTGGCTTTTAGCGAAGGCAATTCAAACGGCGCGAAGCTCGCCGGCGACGCGGAACCTCCGACGGAGTCGAAGATCCAGGCCTTGGAGCGACGAAACGCCGCGTTGACGAAGAAGTACGCTTCCGAGAGAGCTGCTTAAGTTCCCCTCATTTCGCTTCTCTACCCCAAAAGCTTTCACCCTACGGAGGTCTTCCTTGGTTGCGATAGTGCATTGAGGTCACTCGGGTTTCCATTGCCATGTCTTAGGTTGCTTGAACTGGAGATCGAAGCGGCCAAGCGCTTGCAGGGCAAGGACACCGACGACAAAGAGGTAAGCAATTTGACGGCTCACGTGGGCGGTATTTCCAGCTTCACGAGTCACTCTAAGGGGGCATACTCGAGCTTTAACCCGTTGAAGCATAGGACACCCCTCGTGCTGTAGGCCGTGCCATTATGAGCGCAAAATTCCGTGACGCTTGCACTGAAACGGCGATACGTCAACGCTGAATCGCCTTCTTGGCAATAGCATAAAGTTAACTAAACCTGTTAAGGCGGGACCTCATTTCATCATGATTTATTCACAAAGTCACCGTTCGCAAATGCAGACGGTGAGAGTTTAGGGCGGCTTCCGGTTGAACGAAGAGATGGAGAAGGACCTGAGCCGGTTCATGACGACGATCCAAGAGCTCGAGAGGAAGAACTCAGAGCTACAGCTGAAGGTCAAGCGGGGCTCGGAAGCGTCCGAGACGACTACCTTACCTAGTCGGGATAAAGGTAGTCGCCAGTCCCATGGACTTCAGGGTCATGCGTGCGCATTTAGCCCTCTCGGTGGAGCTACGCAAGGAGCAGGAACGTCGGAAGGAGCTGGAGACGGAACTTGCTGACTACAAGCAGTTGATGACGAAGTCGGAGAACCAGAAGCTGATTGCCATGGCGACGAAGGTAATCCTCTGCGATTTTCGTCTTAGTCGATACAACACGAAAAGCTGCGAATGTGAGACATACTGGTCTCCATGAAACTGAACTACGAACCGAGGTCATTGTCTCAGTCTCGGGCCTGACCTTGAAAGAAATTTTTGAGTTATATTGTCCTTCAAGCCTTCCACTATCTGGATCTAGGTCCCAAAAATTGGTGTTCGGCAAATCTCTTTTGTCCTCTTATGTGGCCTGATGTGTCGGGCAACGATAACGTCGAAGTTCTAGGTAGAAATCATTTCGAACCAGTTGAACGCTGCCAACGACCGTATCTATGCGCTACACAACAAAGCCGTAAAGGAGCTGAACGGAGAGGCCAGCTATGCGGTAGGCTGATAAGGAACACTTAAAATATCTTTGAGATCTTGCAGGAATCCCTGAAACGTCGCTGCGACGAACTCGAGAAGGAGGTGAGCGAATGGAAGGCGAAGAATACCTTCGGTCAAGCGAAAAACGGCGAAGACAAGAATCTGCCCAGTGCTGATGAGGTTCGTTTTTTTGGACAGAGGTCGACGTTAGCCTAGAGACGATGCGGACTCCCCCGTACGATACTTAACCATCGCGTACGGCCTGCCGTATCGTAATGCGGCAAAGCTATAGGATACGGAGTATGTATAGGTACGGACCGCGGTGGACGTACCGGCTTACCGTACTGTACTGACCCTACCTTTGAACTGTACTCCGTGCCGTAATAACGGCAAAAAGGTAGGGCACGGATTACGACATGGCGCGACACACCATCTCCTACGTTACCTCACAAAATTCGCACGTACCGACTTCAGATCGAGCAGTGCTGCGTCGTGCTGGCCTCGGTGGAAGCTCAGACCAATCGAATCTGCAAGCAGATGGAGAAGATGGACGTCGGTCAGAAGGTATCCTCGGCGGGAGGACAGTCCGTAACGTCGCTGATTGTAGGAAGAACGCCGACGCTCGCTATCGAAGGACAATGGGGCTGCCATCGCGGCAGATTTGGTGAGCGTCATGACAGAGCTGAAGGTGATCCGGCAGGTCCTGGACATTCAGAAGGTACGTCACATAAGGCTTTATTGCTCAACATGAACAACAAATTAAAGAAGAATTAGGAAAACAACTTTTCTTTCATTTATATGTATGAATCCAACTTGAGCTGTTGTCTACGACCGAATAAAAAAGTGCAAAATCGACCAGAAGACACGTTAACTTTTTGGGAAATGTTCGCAGCATGCTGTGTTCTGGGCATGCATGCATGCAGTCATGCGTACCAAGCGGAATCGCATGCTCGTTGCACCGGATGCATGACAATGCGCATGCCATGCTGTGCAACGATCAAGCGTACTAAGCGCTTCAGCACGCCGAACAGCATGCAGTTTGACCGTGCACAACGGGTCCGATAGCGTCGCTCAGGCGCGTTTAGTCTCGCTAGAGCCTTGTACGGACATGAACGAGTCGAGATTTTCAGCAAGCCAACCCGAACTACGTTCGCAAGTCGCCGATGAAAGAGCTGCTGTCGCCGAACGGCACCTGCAAGCAGTGTCAGGAGCGCGAGGATAGCATCGAGTCGCAAAAGCAGGAGATCGCCTTCTACAAGAAGAAGAACAAGGAGCTCACCAATCAGGTCCTGCAGACGGAGGACCGCTGGAGCGTCGAGATCGAGAAGCAGACGCACGGCCTTAGGACGCAGGTGGGCAAAAATCATCTGCTTCCAACGCATGTCATAAAGACTCATCCCTATATACGTCAGGGCTGGTGTGGACCCGCTCCCAAAAAAAGTTTCACGTGTGGAGTCCGAAGGCAATTATCGTTCGCGTGTACGTGGACTGACTTTTTTCTTGTAGATCCGCATGCTCGAAGGCGAGGTCTCCGAACTCAAGGGACGTTTAAATGAGCAAACCCAACTAGTCGACTCCAAGATGGCCGCACTTAGCGAGAAGGAACGCCTTCTGGAGGAGCAAAGCGACCGGTTGGCAAAGCTCAACGCGGACTTGGCCGAGAAACAGCGCATGGTTCAGGTACTTAATCGTGATTTTCGTCTAATTTATGCGTTTGTCTGACTTGTAGGATCTCGAGAAGGAGAACCGGAACGCTAAGGAGTGGGAGATCAAGTACAAGAAGCTCGAGAGCCTCTACAACAAAGAGAAGGAGAAGTACGACGCGGAGAAGACGAAGATCAAGGCCGAGACCGCGATGCTCAAAAAGCGTACCGACGAGGCGGTCGCCGAACTGGGTACGCCACCACGACAATGGAGAATCCTAACAGTGATGCTATTTGTAGACCGCCTCCGGGATGGCCACCAGCGTCGGGAGATTATGTGGAACGAAGAGCGCTCGCGGCTCGAGAAGGAAATCGCCCGCTCGAGGGAGCATGCCACGCAGAACGGCGATCAGAACGGCTACGACAATATCGGTACGAATGGGAGGGGCGACCATGGCTACGTTTGATTCTGACGCCAGAAAATCGTTCGCAAAAAAGCGTACATTGGCACGTGGTTTACCGCGTAAATAAAAATACAAATTACAAATACTCAAAAATGTTCCTGCGCAAAAAGCCCGCTAGTATTTCTAGGAGGTTCCGAGCACGTCAATTTTTCCCTGGCGTGAGAATTACCGTTCTTTTTAGATGCTCGTACGATCCCGATCAAAGTGATCAATAGCCGCTCTGAGCCGATGAGCTCCGTGCCGGAACTGAGGCACAAAATCGGCGTATTGGAGAAGAAGGTCGAGACACTGGAGTCGAAGCTTTTCGAGGTTCGACTTGCGAAGGAGGACGCCGAGGCGGACCTCGGCAAAGCGAAGCATTGCTGGGAGCGAGAGAAGGAGCTACTGACTCACAAACTCCGGCAGGAGGAGAAGGTAATCGCCATGTCTATGTAGCATTGATGGTTCAACAGACGTTTTTTTGGTACTCTGTCGGACTCAGCAAACCGAGAACCAAGTACGCAGCCTGAGTACACTGACCCAAACTCAGATACTGAGTCCCACCAGCACTGCTATGACCCTAGAGCCGGACTTAGTTGATATCCGCGACTCCGCTTTATTGAGCTCCAACAGTATCCAGGATGCCTGGCAAAGGACTGTGGACCAGGCCTCATTTCCGCAAGGACCCTGTGAGAGTTTCTGTGACATTGAAATTATGTGTCCTAGCAGGGCCCGAAAATATCACCATCACTTGTAACTATTTGACGACATGTATGTAAGGCCCACTTCGAAAGAATGGAGAGCCCTTCCCGACGTCCCCCTAAAAGCGATGTCTCACTTATAGCAATTCCCCCCTATGTGCGGAAAAAGACTCTCGATTTATATCCTCAAAATGCTTTATTTAACAAGCACTATGCGTAGAGAAGCGCGGTGTGAAATTAAGGTAAGAAGCGAAAAGTTCTGAAACCACTGCCGACATGTGACACTCTTCATCTGATGGGAATTATGGTCCTCGAAAAAGTACCTAGCCATGCCGGCCCCAGCACGAGACTATGGTAATCATGTTTCAGCTACGAAGCGTCGAGATGGACGCTCTCCAGCAGAAGTTCACAAGCCGGATGGGTATCATGGAGAACACCAACAAGTCACTGCATGCTCAGCTAGCGCAAGTGCGTCGAGAACGCGACTACCATCGAGAACTGGTCGCTACTTACGAGCGCAAGCGAGACGAGGAGCAGCGACAAACCGAGTCGGAGCGGAAGAAGCTGGCGTTGTTGACGACTAAAGTCCAGTCATCGGTACGTCCAAGAACTAGGAAATGGACGGCACCGAGGCTGCTTTAGGACAAGAAAATCGCCGAGCTTTCGGCCCAAGTCGAGCAGTTGTCGACGGAGCTGCTCCTAGCGAAAGATGCCCATATTGCCGATCGCAAGCTGTGGACCATTGAGAGGGAGCGACTCAACCGACGCTCCTCGGAAGCGAACAGCGTAAGCCGTTCATCTCATTCGGTCAGCTAGGCCATTGTCCGGCGATTTAAAGTTCAATCGCCGTGAATGAAACTAACGGTTTTACTTGGAGAACTGTACTTTTGGCAATGTTGGAATTCAAAGTTGCTGAAGGGGAATCAGTAGCACGCAAAAAGGGTCATTTCAACGTGCTCAAACCGAATTTGAATTTTTTTATAGTCTGCGTCTAAAAATTAGCAACGATATGTAAAGAGGAAAGGGCACGTGGTTCCCTCTCACGCGACAAATTCTTTCCACGGGTTCGATAGAAGACTTGATTTCCAATTGGGTGCGACGCATGCAAATCGAGCTAAATTCCTACCCGAAAAGCAAAAATATCCTCGTTGGCCGGCCATTTAACAAGGGTAAACTACCAAAAATACGTAGATTTTTTTATGAATTCGCATCCAAAGTGCCGGAGCCAAAAGTGCACCTACTTTTCGAATCTGAGCATTAGCCCCAGCCCCTCTTTCGTACACTCCAATTAGGGCAACATCGCTTCAGGCAAAGGCAAGCGACGACGTCGAGCGTGACCGTCGCATCGCTGACGAAGCTCTGAACGCCGCCGAGGCCGTACAGAAGCAGTACGCTGAATACGAAAAGTTCTACTCCAAGGAGGTCGCTCGGTTGAACCGCAAGATCAAGGACCTCTCCAGTGAGATGGGCACGAAGGAGACCGAGTTTCAGCGAAAGGCTAAGGAGGTATGCGAAGGAGCGAGGTCTTTAACCGGTTAAGCGGGCTGTTCCAGTTAGCGGAGCAGATCAAGGTCCTGGAAATCGACCAGAAGAACCTCATCCAGGCCAAGGAGATGCAGCTGAACGCCAGGGAGATCCTCCAGGCGGACCAGGAGCGCCTGATGACCATCGTCCACGAGGCGGAGATGCTGAAGCTAACGCGGAAGTATAAGTTGTCCGCGATTATCGAGCAGGTATCTTCTGTTCCGATCGCAGAAAGGCGGACCCGTACAGCAAGAGTCCACCTGAACTCAATTGCGAAAAATTCATTTTCTAAGTTAATTTTTAGCTTCCGTTATTCATATTCCGTTAAAAAATGTCTGAAAATGTGCACGTTTTTGGTCCTTACCCAGATTCAGAAAATTCAGATTTATGTCGTTTTTGGAAGATCTAAGATCCAGAAAAGTCAACAGTCACTTTCAGTATTCGGTTTAAAAAGGTACTCCCGGTGTAACACCGATACACAGAACTCGTTTAGCTGAACTCGTTGCCGGACGCACCGCAGGACGAGCGCTACGTGCTTAGCAACGTCATCTCGCAGCTGAACTCGATCAAGGAGGAGGACAGCCAGGCGGCGTTTACGTCGAGGTAAGCACGAACAGTGATCGTATAGCAGGGGTGGGAGTTTTCAAAATTCAAACCGAATCAGAATTCCGAGGCAAGGTAAAACCCGAGGCGAATCCGATCTTCAAAAATAAACCGGAATTTCCGAAGGTTCTTGAGAAGCCGATTGCTGACGGCGGGGTGCAGAACATCCCTCATGCATGGTTGAAGATATGCCTGTTTAGAGGAGACCTGATGTAGATTACTGAAAAGCTCGGTTTGTTTTTGCCGGTTTCCGAATCCTATTATCGATCGAAACCACAAAGAGAAGAGCAAAATTTTCGTAGTTCTCGAACCCGAACTTTGGTCGTATACCCCATACGTAGGCAAATAAGGCGAACTGGGTATCGCATCAACCTCATCGTAGACGCATACATGGATTTGTTACGCTTTAGCGACCTTAGCGAGATGGAGCCGGCGCATTCTGACGCCGTCTCGCAGTCCTCCATGTCCATTCGATCGACGCCGCATGGCGGCCCGATGACGAACGGCTTCGCGCGCTACGGCCAACACTCGCTCATCATGCCGACGCAGCGGTCCTTCAGCATCGAGAGCAGCACGACGTGGGACAGCCGCCTGCTCGACTACACAGGTCGGTCGGTCTCGCCGGTAAAGAAGACCACGGCGTACCCGGAGCCCCCGCCAAACTTCCTCATAAGTACGGGTACACATGGACGTGCTCGGTGTTCCTTGGTTCGATTGTGTGGTGAGATTCAGATTTGTACCTCATTTCGCTTTTTTCACTCCTTAATTTTGCAACGCTTCTAACCTGGGTTTTGACCGCCAGGCAGGCTTAGCCTAAGCATTAGCAAAGCGCTGAACCTTATCTGCGTCGGTGGGAAGTCCGAGCGAAATGCAGGAACATTTTCAGACTGCAGGCTGGTTTATACCACGAGAGCATTCCATCCTTTCCTTGTTAGCGGTCCCGAAGCTTTTGCTATCTGCTATCGAAATACTGCTTACCGGCATGAATAATGGTCCTCCAAGTAGTTCCAAGTCTTTCATTAACGCAAGCGTCAACAGGTACCTTTGCGAGATCGGTAAATTTAGATTTGGCTGGTCCCCTGAGCGGAAGGAATCAATCTCAATGTGTGATATTCGTCGCACTTGGCGCAGGTCTGGACCGCTGATTAAAGCGTGTTGAACATGATTCGGTGCCGTATGGTTTCGTACTATCTTTTCGTGTACGAAACCATGATGTTGTTAGGGAACATAAAACGGAACGCTTCCAAAAAACGTGGACAAGGCCGTACATTTGCGTGAGGTTTTATGTGTGAACGGTTCAGAATTTGTATGAGAATATGGAACGCGGAACGGCACGGTCCAGCAGCGAGGCCTAGTGTTGAATGAATTGCATGTACGGTGACCCAGCGCGTGAGAATAACGTGGTACAACAGCATGCCTAGGTCCTTGTAGGTGAATGCTTAAGATACTTGCCGCCTCTGGCAAACCGCTCCGCTTAGTGACCCTCCTATCGTCCCCTTTGCTCCATTGCAC
This sequence comes from Aphelenchus avenae, assembly GCA_020875895.1. Taxonomy (NCBI): domain Eukaryota; kingdom Metazoa; phylum Nematoda; class Chromadorea; order Rhabditida; family Aphelenchidae; genus Aphelenchus; species Aphelenchus avenae. The sequence continues at coordinate 218,264 of JNEY01000219.1, forward strand.
CCATGGCTTGCTTTCTCCTGATTTAAAAGCTTAAAACCTTATTTACATGCACATGTTTTGCTTCGCTTCGTACGCTTCCACCTGCAGCGGCACGGAATGCTCCGCCAAGACATTTACGCACTTACCTTCAGACAAAGACAAGGTGATCGAGTACGACAAAGAGGGCCGCCTGCACTACGTCCCGAAATCCGTGGCTCGGTCCGCTTCCTACGACCGCTACGGCGAAGGCGGCAGCGGTCTCGGCGTGAGCATGAAGAGCACTGGGACGTTGACGGAGGACAGCGACTTCGACGACGCCGTATCGCCCCACGGGCGGAACAATAGCGTCGGGACAAACATTCTCTACAAGATCCGACGCGAAGAGCTGGCGAAGGGCGCGCAGCCTACGGTGAAGTCGCTCGCGAGAGCCTTCGAGTCGCTGGACCCTGGCGAGAAGGGCGGCACGTTGAGGAACTTCAAGCGGGGTCTCTTCAGCATTCGCAAGTCGCGCTCGGTGGACACGAACGACGGAAGCAAGGACGGCAAGGTACGTTACAGCAGCACAGTCGCACCTGAATTAAAGGCACTTTTCTGCATCATAATCCAGAAAACGCCAAAAAACCTAGATTTACTGATGACTGAAAGTCGTTTTTAACGATTTTCACCTCGATTTCGGTTTAAGATGGGCATTTTGAGGCCTGCAGTACGGTACGTAAAACGGCGTTGTTCTGGGTCCTTGCCGTTCCGTACTCCGCTCCGTGCTAGTACGAAACGGAAAACGGGCTGTTCTGACCCCTCCTCCGTACCGTATCGTTCCGTACACGAATGGTACAGAATACGGAACCGCCCGTTCCGTAATACGGCCCGCTAAGTCTACACTTTAAGCCTTTTGAAAGCGTTTTGCGGCATGAAACAGCATCGGTCACTAGTCAGAATCGTCCGTTTTAGTTCCTGTCGCCACCTCGTCCGGGCACACTCGCCAGGAACACGACGAGCATGAGCCGCATCGAGGGCGACCTCGACACGGTGCCCACCGTCCCGCCGCTTCCGATGAATCCGCCGCCATCGACGCTCCCACGCGGTGGTCGGAATCCCTTCAAGAATATGGGCTCAAAACTGGTCGATCGAGTGCGACGATCACTCTCGCGGAGCAACCGCGAAAAGAGCGAGGAGACCGAAGGGATGCAGTCGTCGACAATGTCCGCGTCGAGAATCGGTGCCGAGAAACCACCGGCGAAGGTAAGTCCGGCCATTTGGGACGATACACATGCGGTTTTTCCCACGACGCTTCGAAGGTATTTTTCGAAAACACAAGCCGGAGCATAAGCCTAACTGGATCAGAGCTCACGAACGTGCTTAAAAGCTAAGCCTAAGGGAACTCTACCAATGGTAGCCGAAGGCTTGCAGCCGTCCTTTAGCTTAATAAACCATTCTCTAAGCCTAAAACAAGTCTAGTCCTCTCAGCACTGTGATAAGGCCTAAGAAGGGGAATTCGAGGTTGCCGACTGATTTAGCCGGACTGTTCCTGTCATCAGCATGGAATACCTATGAGACGAAACACATGCAGTTTTTCCCACGACGCTTTGAAAGGAATTTTTCGAAAACACAAGCCAGCACTTAAGCCTAAGTGGAACACAGCTTATGAACGTGCTCAAAAGCTAATCCTATGGGAACTCTACCAAGGCAGCCGAAGAGGTACAATCGGTCTTTAGTCTAAACCGTACTCTAAGCCTAAAAGAAGTCTAGTCCTCTCAGCACTATGATAAAGCCTAAAAAGAGGAATTCGACTTTTCGAGGTTGCCGACTGATATAGCCGGACTCTTCCTATCATCACCATTGACGCCATGGTTTAGGCCTCTACGGTGATCCGCACGAAGGCTAAGATCAAGAAGCCGGAGCCATTGAAGTCGACGCGGAAGACGGTCGTCGATGCGGTGTAGCAGCTCCGAAAGCAAACACAACACTCCCAGAAATTGTCTTTCCTCGAATTCCGAGTGCCTTACTTAATCCATTCAGCGCATTCTCGTGCTGAAGCGGTCCCGAAAACACACATTCTCTCTTGTATGTATTTATGGACTCTTAGCGTATGCCTTCTCGCCTTCACGTGTGAGTCTCTAGTGGCCTCCCTCCAGTACTAGTCTTTTTTGCGTGATTCGTATTTGCTCACCTACATCAGGTGTACTCTATGGCCTAACTAAAGGGAGAATAAAGCAATAAACACTAAAGAAGGAATATGCACGTTGCGTTGTACCATGCTCGCGGTTAGCTGTCCGATTTGCTGTAGGCGGAGGAGCGGCAGGCCAGATGGATGAATGAAGTTTGGGAAGGCTGAAGGGAGCTTCATATTTGACGATTACAGCCAAATTTGTTTAGGAAAGCGAAAAGCATGAGAATCACAGGCATCTTCGTAAAATGGATCGGGTCAACTACATTTAGCTGATGCTTGAGCCAAACTTTGGAGTTCACGAACGCCAAATTTTACTGTTCCCTTACCGTGACGGCTAGATGCAGCATTTCCGTTACCGACCGCGGTCTGCAATAATGCCAGTCGTGCAGTGGCGGCGTGGCGATACATGCCGCGTCGGGCAACCCTTTCAAGTGACAAGAGGTCTTCTTTCACGTAAACTTGACTGGTTCGCAGTCCGTCGGACTATGGTAGCAATGTTCGGTTCATTTAAGAGCCTCACCAACGAAAGTGCTTTGGTGGAATTGCCGAAAAATGCTCATTAGTAATCAAGTCTTGCCAAAAACGGTTGACGGTTTTCCGCGTTACCCAAAATTAGAGGTTCGTGACATGCATATCGAAAAACCACGCCGCTGAGTTAATTTGACGAATCGAATTGGCAGAACAAGTTCGGACTATTAGCCTTTTATGCACTTCCCCGAGAAAGCACGCACCCGATTGAGTGTCCAGCGCGACGAATAGCGCAACACAAGTTCGTAGTACTGATCAGAAGTGCGTCAAAGATCGATCTCGAAAAGGCAACACTGGTTTGCGGCGTTTATTTAATTAACGACAGAAGGGAAAATTCACTGACGAATTTGCTTTGCATAAGTGAGGAAACACCAGCTAAGCGGCAAAAGCAGCCTTGACATTGAATACGAGCACACGTTTGAATGACCGTACGTTTTCACTTATTAGTGTGGTTGTATTCGCATCGCTCGTGAAGGACATCCCAGTAAGGATCTCGCGGCCGTGTACCGGCGAAAAAATTGTCTAAAATTAAATTCCGTATTTCTCTAAATGCGTCGCAAGTGTCGCTTATTTTCGACTGACTTGCAGCGTAAAGTAGACTTGGCGGATACACCCCTGTACCGTACAAAGTGAGACCTACCGCTATCCTTCGCAATACAGCAGGCTCCGGTTGCCACGTACTGGAATCCTTGGCGGCAAGTGCAGATCTCAGAGGATTCTTTGCCGAATTGGTTGTCTGTAACCAACAATTCGTCAGGCACTTAAAGACTGGCTCATCGGCACACAGCGTCTTAGGCGCATTTGTAATTCTATCACACGCTTTTTGCGGTTACCTTGTTGCTTGCAGATGAGCTCACTTCCTTGACCAACCAAAAACGGATGTGAAATATCCCCACGGTTCCAGACTGAGATCGCGGGCACTCGCGTTGCTTGACTGGTATACACCTGATTGAAAGCATGGATAAGCTTTGCGGAGCCAAGGCTTACCACACTTTCTTCTCCGGTAATAGTGTCGTACGAAGACGCTATTTTGCCCTTGTGGCTTGTCCAATAAAGTTTTCCTTTGGCGAAAGTAACGCGGGCATCCGGCGTTGCAACGACCGAGTCACGAACGACACGAACGTTATCGCCAAGGTAGGAGAGAGAGAGGATTTTCCGTCTCATTAAGTCCACTACATACAAGCGTTCCTGCTCGATGTCGATTGCCATATCGGAGATCAGGCTCGCTCCCTGCCGTTCGTATATGATCTAAACGTTATGCCCGACAAAAGGATATGAAACGGATATCATTTGGTTATGGTATGTCGAGTCGCATTTCAAACGGAACCTCTTTCGTTGGATTAGGCTTAGAGCAACTGCTTCTGTGAACAAGGAAGGCTTTTAGATTAAATATCCATCTTTGATAAAGATGCTTCTTCACCAAAGGGTCGTCCCTTACATGGATGGCTACATGAACGTGGCGTTCTTTGAACACGTCCGTCACGTATATTCGTCCCGTTCAGGCACCACACTCAGTTAGCGGCATCGTCCGAGCGAAACGCGGCCGATGCCGCTAGTTGCTTCTATCGTAGAATAGCCGTGCTTGCACATGGTTAGTCCTACTTGTGGTTCGTTCTTACTACTCCGTTTTAATCGTCTCATATGCTCCTCAACTCTAAAGGAGGGGGGGGGGGGGGATATCCGGTCCCCGGCCTCGGGCCCCTTGAGGGGATTCGAAAACAACCGGCCCGCAAACACTACATGTGCCATTTGGCTATTTGGATGGGTAAGGCCGCCACAGGCCTAACATTCTTCGGACTATTTGGAGGGGGGCAAGGTGAATTTAAAAGAAATGCCTCAGTTTCGGTATCAATCAAGATGTTTGTTTCTTAGCAGCCCTTCTACCGATCCCACCTTGTAAGAGTATAATACCTTTCGGTTAGATCCATCAGCACAAGAGCTTTCGATGACAGCTGGCTTACGGCAGTTCGTCCAGAACAGAAGGTGCCTGACCGGATCGGTTGCAATGGCGCACGGCTTCCGAAGAATCTGTCGCACTACAGTCACTTGCAGTCTTGAAACAACATCGACGGCGTGTATTTCGAACCTTCGAGCATCAGCCCAAAAGAGAATTCCATGAACCGTGTCGAAAGCTAGTCCACTAAGTTCTGCCTCAGGCAACGCAATTCGCACGTAGGCATCGTTGGGCAAATAGCCACTGCACAAGCGTGCCGCGTCATGGAAATCGCCGTAGTGACCAAGAGTACAAACGTGCAGCGACTTTTCCGTAGTCCATGCGAGCGCCTAAAAATTCTAAGCTTTGCGTAGAGTTTCTGTCTATTTTCTCCTCAGGTTCGCAAAATTTATAGGCAGTGACGTCACAACTACGATTTTTTGTCGTTCACTATGTGACGGGCCACTACGATCGTGTTAGGTCGTTAGGCGGAAGGCTTTTGCGCGTGTCTTACTCGTTCCTCTGGCCACACTGCGAAGTTCGTAATCGTGCCGCACGAATTGCTTCCGATAAACAAATCGGTGTGTTCGTCAAAGTACGCGTCGAATAAGGTGATATTGACGCCGTCGGAGGTGACCAATGCCGCGGAATTTCTCAAGCGACGACACTGCTCTGCGTCTGAATGCATTGTTATTTAGAAAGTGCATCGTTGATGCGCGAAACGGGGCTTTTTATTTTAAGAGGCATATGGCATCGACACCTGGCTAGGTTTTTGTTTGCTGAAAAAAATACCTTTACGTGGACTGCACGTAAAGCGTGCCGCGGTGCAGTACCGTCCCAGGAGAATAGATGACACCATCAACAGTAAGACCGAACTTACGGACATGATCACTAGATAGCTTTCCGCAATTGAAATTACGTCGTAGTCCGAATACGTGATGATGCAGACAGGTAGTTCGGATCAGACGTATGTCAGAATAATGAACAGAAGTTCGATGACCGGAAAACTGAGGTGCAAGTGGTTCAAAATCGGCAATCCCAGGAAATCCCTGGGAAGTATTCCGAGTATTGGTCAGCGAGCTTGCCAAACATTCTTAGCTTTTTCAACTGTTCGACCCATGTGCATGAAACGACACGTGAGCAGATTGACTTAGCTGAAGAATTCGAGTAACCCTGCTTCACTGAGCAGCGCTCGGCCAAGCTCGGTTTGGGTCAATCGTATTTATTGAACACGGCTTTCTCAGAAGAACTAGATTAATGTACCCGTTCAGACTTTGAAGCGAGCGAGAGTCGAAACAGTAACAATTCTGTGTTAGAACATACCGAAATGCAGTTTTACTTAACAAGCATTAGAGTCGTTTAAGTCGCAAGCTAACTCTGACAGATTTAAAATAACGGTCACAGCGACGCACTAGAAGAGGACGATCGTTGTCAGAAGTGCGAAGAAGAACACGAAGAGCTTCGACTTAGCTACCTTCGAATCGTTACACTTGTCAGTATTACAGCAGTAGAACTGACATGATGAAACGGGGCGCCTGCAGAAACCACGTCGAAGACGGCTTTTAGACTGAGCAACTTGGGCGCACAACAGACCAAGAAGATCGTCAGCGGCGGTTGAACACTCGGCGTTTCCGGAAACAGCTCCGTTAAATCACATTATCTTGTAGAGTGAACCATTTGATAGAACTATGCGCATGCGGTGAAAGCATGCATGTGCGATAAAGCTATAGGCGTGCTTGACCGATGCGCATCCACAGAACTATGAGCATGTAATCGAACTATCCACTAGCGCTGGAATAATTTGCATGTGGCTACGAGCATGAGGTGAAACCATGCACGTGCGATAGAACTATGGGCATGCGGTAGCGCTGAGATGACCCATGCGGTAGCGCATGTGATGACCCGTGTGCATCCACAGAACTATGAGCAAGTGATACAACTATCTGCAAGCGCTGGAATAATGGGATGTGGCTACAAGCATGCGGTAGAACTGCGCGCATGCGATGGAGCTATGGTAATGCGGTAGCGCATGCGATGACCCATGCGCATCCATAAAACTATGAGTATGTGATAGAAATATGCTCATGTACTGAAAGATGCATGTCGCTACGAACATGCGGTAGAACTACGCGCATGCGCAGGAGATATGGACATGCGGTAGCGCAATGCCCATTGCGATAGACCTATTCGCAACCGACGGAACTATGCGTATGCGATAGGACCATGCTCATCGGACAGAACTACGAGCCCGCAATAACGGTATGGCCACCAACCATATGTAGCATACCTCACGCGAAAATGGCCACTTGTAGCACAGCTTGTCGGAGCCGGCGTCCACGTAGCATCCCGAATGCAATACGTGAGCCTTCGTAACGAACCAGATGCACTTTGAACGCATGAAATCAAGTTTGCTTACGGGTTGCACCGTCCCAGCATTGTAAGCTGTAGCCACTACGCACTCCGATGAGAAGAATCAGGATAACGGCGGTGACAACCATCGAAATCTACTTCGTTGTGACCTGCATAGGGCAAGGTCCCTCCATAAAAATGCTATGGGCTGGGCTTTGCCGTGCGCTTGCTATCAACAACAACGAGCTAGAGTTGTATTCAATCCGTGCAATCAACCTTGCAACATTCCTTGCAGCCTGCGCAAGAGCCGGTTGCTAAGAATAACGAGCTTCGCGCTAAACGCAACATTATTCCGGTCGTTAAGACCAACATTAACGCGATTAGGCCGAGCAGGGCACATGCACAGGTATTTTGTTCCGAGTGACTTCTCTTGAGATGCCCAAGTATTTCGAAAACGTATCAGACAAGAAGTCGAACGGTGGAGGATGGGTGCTTCGACATTTGTTTACTCCGCGTGGCATAATTTCGCCGCAACCCCCATCTAAGCCCTCGAAGAATGGGATCTTCTAGCCATTAGCCGCTCCGTGCGGAGATGAGCACGACCGGCTAATTTGGAAGTTGGTTTTGACTGAAGTGGCCGTCAAGATGGAGCAAAATGAGTTTCGCTCAACTCCGCATGAAGACTTTTTACCGTCGATGTCAAGGTACACGTCACTGACAGCTTGTGTGGGACGCAAACCACAAACGTTTCTCTTGATTTATGCCCGCCAAAGATGGCTTAGTTTACTTGCCGGAATTCGGCCACAGCGAGACGCGCCTTGCCTTGCACGCACGCTGAAGCGATTTTCATCTAGCCCAAAGACTGACCAAGCCTTCGAAGGCTGTACATCTAAATGTCGAAGAAGTCGAAACTTTGGAAGATTATGTTGATTCCTGTATGCACTTGCAAGCACACTTTGCGACATGGCAAACTTCGCTCTGGCCTACTCAAATGCCTCCTCACGGAAACTAGCTTTCAACAGTGTTTCGTTGACTTGCATGTTTCTGGTTTTCAGGTCAAAAGGGGTCAAAGCTCAAGCCCTCGCTGACGGATGAAAATATATGCTCGTTGAGTGTGCTCCTCATTCGTCTTTGAACCCTCAAAATCCCGTGACTCAAATTCACCCCATATGTTTATTCTCGAATTACGAAACGCACGTCCGCTCTCCAGCGCACACACTCACAACAGCTGCAAGTTTGAGGTTCTTGTTTGCTGCTGCGCCTCTGCTGCGTCATCCCTCCCGGTGGTTGGTGCGCCACGTGTCTCTCGCGTCTGGCCCATTCGAACGGGGCCTCGTCGTAGGCCGTGCGTCCGTACGCACGCAGCGTCGGCCGGGCCCTCGCGGCGGGCGTAAATAAAAATACGCGTGCGGCTGCTTGGCGTTCTGCGCGCTGCTGCGCCGCATTGCAAGACAGCGTCAGACGACGCCGTTTGTCGTAAATTTCTCGAAAACACGTTTGCTTTTACGAAAAATACGCGTAAAATCGTCGTCGTTTCTCGCAAATAGTGTACGCGTTCTTGGGCGAATTTATGAATTTGTCTATGCCGTTTTAAGTCTCCGCTACATCGATGAAACATGCGTCAAGTTTGCTTCTTCCCGGCCGGTTTGCAAAGCATTTTTTTTATACTTATGATTGCTGTGGTGTCGGAAAACGTAGTTGCAACAGGTTAACCTTGAGATTGGTCTTTTAATTCTTACCGCGCAGTTTTATAGCCAGAGCGTTGTGCTTTCGCCGAAGCATGGAACGTTAGGAGTGACTTTGGTACCTGCATGTACTTTAAGAGCGTGTCATGTCCCAAGGCTGTGGTTCATGAAAATCCTAGTTTGTTCTCTGTTATCTTTTGGGCTCACAGCTTCTTCACATCCCGTTTTCCATTGGCACCTAACACTTTGCTTATGCCAAAGCCGAATACTCTGTTGATTCTGTTATCTTATAGTGCTCCGTCGAGTGATTTTTCAAGACACGGATGCCCTCGTGCGAAGTTTGCGTGCGAGTACACTTTTTGCAAACAGGCTCAGAGTTGCTTCTGTTCGATCACTTCCCGAATTTCTGAAACCTGTACGTCGACTTCTTATCTCTTCTGCGCGGAAGCGTGACAAACGTTGAATGTATTTTGGAACCTGTGTGTTTTGTGTGTTGTTGATATGTTCTCAGGCAAGCGAACAGAATGCCGTAGGCGCTTTTGTCGTTGCTCTTGTGCCGTAGCCTTGCACATTCCGTTCGTTCCTTCAGATATGTATCCAAATTTGCGGGGAGTACCACGCGAGCCAAAAATAATGTCTCTGGCTTCATCAAACAGAGTCTAGCTTCAAACAATCAATTGTGGGTCGTCCCTAAGGAAGGACGAACTGCGCGTTGGCAAGAGGGTAAATACTATTTGTACGCGTAGTCAGATGTGTTTCAAGACACCGGACAGAGGAAGACTGTAGCTTTTGAATAGGATTAGTACCTTTACCTCGGGATATTCCTTATTGATTCCGCCACTCTACGTGCGTTTGAACACAGCTTCTGCTGAAACTCTGCGTAGACATATGCTTGGACTAAGTTTGGAAATGTGAGTTTCTAGTCCTTTCAGCAGGTGGTACGTTTTGACTTTGATCGACATGAGTACGGTCCTTTGAAGTCTTTCCAATCGGCCGAGCGCAGAATTATGTTTTTGCTCATCGATCACCAAGTCAAAGAGGATTGCCCGTTCACTGCAGCGCTTATCTGCTAAAAACGGGGTAAGGGTCTTAAAGCTAGGGGCGGCCCGGTTTTTACTCGAGTTGTTGTCACACTGGTACTTTTCTACAGTAGAATTTTGCCTTTCCTGAGAGAGAAGCGTGCCTATCATTAGTTTTTCGAGTCTTTTCACCTGCAACTTCCCGCATCAGGCGCCGCCAGAGGGTTCTGCTTGCTCGTATGGCAAAGACAAGTCGGAAATTTAACCAAAGTTGTCAATTTTGGCCGCTCACCGGACCCAATCGGGACGGGTCGCGCCTACCCATAGTCCAGAAAGTCGAAGCACGGTCCTGGGCCGGTTGCCCAAGGGTGGGCCTGCTTCGGCATGGACACTATATTGATGCGACGCTTTGCAAGTCCTCTAACAGCTGGCAAAGTGAGGTCGAGCGAAGCAAATATGAGTCTGAGAACGTCACGCCGGAGCAGTGAGAAAGCGAAACACCGACCGTCGACCACCTAAGGGTTCGTAGTCTAGCAGGAATTTAGCGCATTAGATTGTTGTCCCGACTCTGTCTCTCCTCCGTCCAAGAGATGATAGCGCACTCTGGGAGTTTGAGAGAAGCGGTGGCCCATTCTTCCGGTCACACCATCAGTTGCGCCCAGCGACGGGCAACACGTGGACGCGTCTGCGGGGTGCGCCTGTCGCTGGATGGGTGCCCTTTGGACCCGCAAGCAGGTGCTCCGCGGTGGCCACTAAATTGCTTCTCTTCTAAGGAGGAGTGCTCCCCCCGTCGATGTGTACGGCGCGGGAAAAGAGGTCATCGCATCACGTCTTTTTGTCAATAACGCGTCTCTTTTTAGCGATTTTTACGCAGTTTTTGAACGCGTATAATGAGAACTTTTGCAATAAAAAACAGGAGAATTGGGACATTAAGGAGTACAACGTGCTACGCTTCTGTTGGTCGCTGTCCGGGCTTTATTATCAGCTTGATTTGCTTGTTTGTTGTGCGCACTATGGCGCAAACATCTGCGGAAACACTCTTAATAGCCTTCGGGGTGCGAAGGACCGTCTGGAGTAAACCCCTGCTAGATGTTTTACATTACATGCGAGTACGCGATTTGTATGCTCTGTAGTCTCGTGCTTCCCTCGGGCATATCGCGCAGTTTGCTTCCAGTTTGCGCATTAACGGAAGTGGTTTAGATTCGCCGAGAATGCCGGGACTTCACACATTCTACGACGGCTCGATGATCCTGGAGCCGCTGGCGGACCGGATCGGCGTCGAGGTCGACAAGGTCGGTTGGAATGCTGCGTGGACTCAGCAAAATTAAAGAGCCAAATCTCTCGCACATTTTTGGGGACCATTATTAGGTCTGAACCATAAGCCAGGGATCCAGTCCCGCTAAGAAAAGTGCATAAGCTTTCGGCCTCTTCCACAAAAGCGCTGGAGAGTTGTACAGTTTAAGCAAAACTGTCGAAATCGGATTGCTTAAAATTGAGCGTAAACTTCGTGAAATCTACCTCACATGGTCTGTTGTGCGTCTCGCAACGATAACATTCACAAAAATTCTTTAGGCTGCCTCCACCGTCAGCCATTTTTCCAAATATTGACCTAGTACGTGCTAATTCTTCGACGTTTAGCTGAACCTGGTGCTTTGCCAGTTCATCTCCATTCCGCTCGCGATCGCCTACTACACACTCCTGCCGCCGAAGCTCACTTCACGGAACGTCCGCCTTGCATATCCGCTCGTCATCGGGCTCTCAATGTGCTACTTCTGCTATGGCAAGTAAGTACTCTGTCGCTTGACGTAGGCGTAGTTGTGTGTTTTCAGTGCCATAAAACATGTCCTCGCGAATGCGGGCGTGTGCTACGCGCTGATGATGTTCTCGCCGACGCAATACGTCCACAAGTACGTTTAGAGCGAAGTGTGACCCTGTGGCACCTGGCTTTTTGTGAGGTCCAACCTAAACGTCCGACGTCAGTCCGACCATCCGGCGCCGGGCGTCGCATATTTCTGAGATCTCCGCCTTGGACCGGCCGAAGATCGGGCTCATGCCGATCCGAGGTCGTAATGAACTGCCCAGGAAATATCCCTCAGAGTCCTGGAATGGTGCCATACAGGACCTTGAAGTGGCTCAAAATGTCCCGAGGTCGTACCTCGCGACATCCTGAATCCGTACCTGTCAATGCCACACGGTCGTACCTCATGGCGGCACGAAGTCGTGCTTTACGACGGCCTGAGGTCGGACCTCAGCATCATAGGAGGTCCAACAGCTTGGTGTCCTCTAGTTTCCGGTCCCAGAGATCGGACTGAGGTTGGACCTCACTCAATTGCCGAAAGACAACTCGCTGACTATTTCCGAGCTTAGTATTTTTTCAGGATCGTGTTCATCTTCTCCATGAGCTACCTGATCTTCATCCACTGGTACCGGTGGTACCTGCTCACCAGCTACTCCGTCGACATCACCGGTCCGTTCATGGTGGTCGTCCAGCGGACCACCACCATCGCCTTCTCGATGCACGACGGCCGCGTGAAGCGCGACGAGGAGCTCAACGAGATCCAGAAGAAGGAGGCCATTAGGTACCTACCTGTGTCGGATGCGTTTCCGCAAGTATTCTGTGTTTAGAGAGTTTCCGCCGGTGCTCGACTACTTCAGCTACATGTTCCACTTCCAGACGGTGTTCGCGGGACCACTCTCGTTCTACACGGACTATCAGAAGTTCATCGACGGGGAGAACTTTGGCCCTGACCTCGGGGTAAGCCGCACTTGCTGGTGTGCTATCGATACACTTCGGGACGCTGGGCGCCCCAATCACGTAAATTCAAAGAGAGCGGGGCCTAGATATTGCCCCTGTGCTAGGTCCGATGTTTAGGCAACTGCTTAGCGCTTAGGTTTAGACCTAGTATGTAGGCCTAATGCTTAGTTTCAATTATTCAGGCGTAGGCATCATGCATAGGCCTAAGCTTAGTAAGTAGTCCTAATGCTATATCGTAGGCCTAGGCTTAGACCTTGCTCTTAAGCTTACGCCTTATGCGGATGCATAGCACCTAGGATTGAACCTTAGGCCTAAGCAATATTTGTGCTTGATCCTTATGCATAGGCTGCCACTATCCAATCTGCTACGAATCTAGCTTTTAGACATTACTTATGGTAGGTCGCCTGACTTGTGCCTGTGCGTCGGCTTAGTTGCTAGGCTTAGTCCATTTGCGTAAGCTTAGTTGTTCTGATGCCTAGTCCTAACGTCCCTGGGCACAGTGGGGTTACGACGCGTGTCATTCGGTGTTTGGTGCCCATGCTGTGCAACGCTAGATACGTGCAATACTGATTTTGTGGTACGATACGAGGTCATTGTATGTTATCAGGCTTCAGCCACGCTTTTTCATTTTCCGTACATCAATCTTATGCTCGCGAATTTAGAAAATCACGCCCTGGAAACCAGCGCTGACGAAGCTGCTCTTCGCAATCTCGTGCACGGTGGTCATCTTCCTCTGGGGCCACGTACTGTCGCCGGAGACCGTCGAGGAGCCGTTCCTCTGGAAGACCAACTGGCTGCACTGGTGGGTCAAGCTGTGGGCGGTGATGGTGATGACGCGCGTCCAGTACTACTACGTCTGGGTCTTATGTACGTTCACCCCGTTCGAGTTCTGTTGGCCTAATGGTGTCTTTAGCGGACTCGATCTGCAACTTCAGTGGGTTCGGCTACAATGGAAGGGACGAGTACGGCAACGCTCAGTGGGACTTAGTGACGAACGTGAAACCGTGGCAAGTGGAGGTAAGCAGCAAGAACTGGACCGAAGGTCGCATTTGGAAACGCAGCGACGCAGTCACGCGCTTGAGAACTGTCGGCACCGATATCCGTGACGGCCTTAATGACCTCAAGTGTAATCAATTTTGAGCGTGTCTGTAGGGTTATCCCCGCTGGGAAAGCGCGCTTTCGTTTGCGTTCGCAGACTACCTGTTCAGAACACTTACGAAATCGTTTGATCTGAACTCAGTACATAATGGTGTTCTTTGGGGCACGAGAACGAGTTCATGATCCAGTGCTTCCTCCTTACCATGCACGACAGACATGCGTCCATGCCCACGACATGCCTAGCGCGTACGGCATACGTCACGCTAGCGGGCTACGCATATCGTTTATTACAGCTTAAATCGAAAGGAACAGAGTTTATGCACGCACATACCAGGCGATGCAATGTGCATGTATGGCTGCATGCGTGGTAGCGAACGCGAGAAGCTAGTAGCTTGACATATACCAGTAGAGTTGTTGGGTACACCCCTCCCCCCTTCCCCGTTTCGTCCTGCCCCTACCCAGCCGTGCCGTCCCCTGTTCCGTCCTAGACCCCCGTGCCGGGTTCCGTGCCGTGCCAGCATGGCCCCAGCACGGAACGACATTAAAGACGGCCGTTTTCCGTCCCGTTCTCCACTAAAACGGCACGGAACGGCATCGATTTTCAAGCCGTTCCCTGCTCCGTCCCGTGGTAGAACGGAACGGAAAACGGCCCGTCCTGACCCCTCTGCCGTGCCGTGCGTTCCGTTCTCAAGACGGCACGGATCACGGAACGACCCGTTCCTGTTTCACGATCCAACAACTCTATGTACCAGCAACGTTCAGCATTCTGAGGCCCTTGAAAGCCTTAGCTATCGCTGTTACGAGACACTAAGAAGGCTTTTTAGACCGCCTTGTCCTTCAAGGAGACGCTCGAGGGATGGAACTGCACGACGATGTACTGGTAAGCCGCCTCGACGGCTACCTCCGCTATACGTCTGCATTCAGGTTGCGTCGCGTGGGCTACGACCGAGTGCCGTCGGGCTACCGCACGGTCACCACCTACGTGCTGTCCGCGATGTGGCACGGCTTCTTCATCGGCTACTACATGTGCTTCCTCACGGCGGCTCTCATCACGCTTTCCGCGAGAACGGTTAGTTGTAGGGCTGTCTGTGTTTTTTTGTGCCCATCGTAGGTAGTTCACCAACACAACGGGTTAGTAACCTTTTGATTTTATGCGCTGAAACGGCTGAATTTTTCTTCATCGTTTTTCGTTCGTTACCGAACATATATTTTTAATATAAATATAAAATATATTTTCTCTAA
>JNEY01000219.1:233103-247496 GCA_020875895.1 Aphelenchus avenae
GTTTCAATTACATTAGATATATTCATACATTAAATAAATATATTTATATTTATATTATAAAATTTTTATAACCTTGTATAAATTATAATTTTTTATAAAGTATAAATGCATATAAAAGACACCGAAGAATAGTAGTCGCACAAATTCTTGACGTTCAACGAAGCAATCCCAGTACAATCCCTCTCGATTTCTCCGAACGCAACTTTCTGGCTTCAGGTTCGCCGCTGCGTCCGACATCGCTTCCAGGGCAATGAGTTCTCGAGGCGCTTCTACGACGTCCTCACGTTCTTCGCTACGAAAGTCGCTTTGGCCTACGCGACCTTCCCGTTCGCGACGATGCACTTCAATCCCGGCTTCACGATCTACAGGTATGCAAGCTGACACTGAACATTGGGAGCGCTATGATCGCGGTTTTCAGCATGTGTGGGGCTTGAATGGGCTTATAGATCCGCTCTAGGCAAGCTGCCATGTTTCATAGTCACCGACTAATCTAACCTCCATGACTTTTCCGGAGCGGGCTCCTCAGTATGCTCCTCCTTAACGGCTTTTAGTGCTCCTCGTAAAGGTTCTCTAGCTGTCCAGTACTGCTGCTCCATCTGGACATAAGAAGCCACCCCCACGGGCACTTTTTATTGCGCTTCATATTTTCGAAGCAGAAACTTAGAGGTCCCGGCTCCTCGCCATTACTCCTTCTTGACTCCTCCGCTAGCATATGTAAGCAGCTTGGAAGTCAGTAACTTTGAGCGGTTTGGGGTCGCGAAGTGTACCCTTCTTCTTGCTTACAAACGTCACCCATTCGTAGATGTGATCTCTAAGTGAACAATATGAAACTGTTTCGAATTCGCTCATCTTTCTCTTTTAGACGGACGTACTTCTTCCTGCATATCCTCGCCATCCTCTCCGTCACCTGCCTGCCGACCATCCTTCCGCCGCAGAGGCGCCCCCGGGACGCGGAGGCGAAGAAGAGCGACGAGACGTTCCTCCAGGACGTTACCAGCGACGACAGCGACGTCAAGAAGGAGCTCTAGTTCTTCACGCTTTCTGCTTTCAACTGCTCAAGCTTTCCAGTTTCATCGCGCCCACGCATTGGCATAATCGTCCACTATGTGTCTTCGGATATCTCAGTTGGTTACATACCGGTCTTCCCGTCTATGGCCAAGCCAGAATCGCGGCCAAGTGCAGCTCTGAACTGGACGCTCTTCAGGTTCAAATTCCGATTCCGACACGATTTCGAAATTTAAAACCGAATTTTGATTCCGATGCCGATCCCCGATTGTAATTCTCACAAGTACCTGCAAAAAATACCGGGTGTCAAGCTGATCACAAGGGTAAAAGTGGCTCGTCGGTAGGCGTTTTCAGAACGAAGTTTCACTAAACATGCCAAATTTACGCCTAAAATTTTGTACTGTCACCAAACGGCGAGGACTCGGCAAAAGAATCGGATTCCATAAATGGCCGATGCCGATTTCGACCCCGTCAGCCCTGAGTACAGCTTCGGAAGGAAGGCATAAAACCACTGCCGCCAGGCAGAGCGATCCTGGCCATGGCACTGTCTGTCTGCTACTCGTTTCCTCCGTTTCGCCTGTTTACCTTAACGTTTTTGTATCTCTAACGTAACAGATTTCTCTCAAGCTTCTCCTAAAACAACACTGTCAAGTTGCTCTCATCCGAGCTCTCGTGGGAACCGTGTGCGCATGTGAACTCGCTATGTTCACATGGTTTCACAAATGTTGAAGCTTTGGCGCCCCCTTTTTTGTATGTAGAATATGCTTCCTTCTAAATGCGATAAATATGGTTTCTCGCTATACACTTTTCGTTTGTTGGAACAGTCGGCCTCGGCATGCCCGATATGACGGACGCCGCGCAACATTCGATGCTACGAAATGCACCACTTATCCAAGGAAATAGGAATTTTAGTCGGATTCCGTTGACGGAGCAAATAACCGACACCCGCCTTGTCCTAAGATTCCACTAGCTCTCTGCAGTTACCAGTAAACCTCGGCAAACCCATGCCGTACCGTACAGCCGTACCGTACTGCCCCGACCGTACCGTACAGCCGTACCCTACTCAGTACGGCCCGTACTAGAAGCCGTACTAGGTCGGTAAAAAAGGCAAAATTAAGCCTAGGCCTAAGCTTAAGCCGTTGCTAAGCTAAAATTTATGACAATTTTTCTATTATTTTTCCATTGAGTGCCTCTTTTATAACACTTTCAGGGTATACTAACGTACACTCTCGAAATATCCATAAAAATAGCCATAAAATAGGTACGATTTTGATGGATCTTTTTCGCCAATTTTTGCCGATAATAGGGCTTTCAGTACGGCTGCCGTACTGACCCTGAGCCGTACCGTACAGCCGTATTGGCCCTACCTACTCGTACCGTACAGCCGTACCGTGAGTACCGCAGTACGGTACGGTACGGGCCGTAATACTGTACGGGTGCCGACCTTTAGTTACCAGCCTGGCAGTGCGATCCTTTCGCCAGCGATCCGACAAGATTCTGAGAAGTGTGCAAACGGAGCAGTAGCTTCATTTACACCATTTCTAGCGGTAACCGTCGAAAGCTGCAACGCACATTAAACCCCAAATGCAAATGCAAATGCTCACCGGCTCATCGTGACTTGCCGGAAACTACAAGGTGGGGCGGCAGTTCTTCTGGGTACCTGGACTAGGATGAGGGCCTATACCCTCAGTTCCATAGAACCAGCACCAGGGCCTAGCGTTGGGAACTTTTTTGACGACTAGGACTAGGGCATGGACCCTTAGGAATACAGGGCCAGGTTCCCGGGACCAGGACCTGCGCCCCTGCCGGGAACTGTGAGTTATTATGAGTTACCGGTAGACTTGAAGACTTTCTTAAAGTTGAACCAAAATCCGTTCAGATTCCCGTGCTTTTTCCAGACATTGGCCCATTCCTGGAGCGATGTTTCTGGATTTTTGCCAGTTTATTTGTCACTACTCAGTTCATGTGTCACCCTTACCTAGCACTCAAAGTACGGAGAGGCCAAGCCCTATAGTGTTTACCTCGCTACGTCGTGTTACATGAACATGCGAACATCGCCTGATTGCAAGCATGCGCTTCTTTTTCTGGAAAACAGCGTAGTTCTAGCCATGGCCGAGGGGCGCACCATCACCTCTGTCGAAATCTACGGCAAAACTAATATCTAGGTGGCACACGAAGAAGGCGTCGATGAACTGACATCCATCCAAGAACTAAAGAACAAGCTGCAAGGGGTCACGTCAACGGAAGAGCTGCGATTTCATGATTCTTCTTTCGCCCTGGATCGTGAACTGCTTACTGTGATCCAGGGGCTTACCGTTAAGGACGTATGCACTCTGCCAGCTTCGTTCGAATCGTCGGAGGTGTACAAGGATTTTTTACCGATCGTGGCTAACACTGAGGTAGTATGTGTTTTATGGTAATGTATTTTGATTTACTTACATTTCAGTTTTTTGTTAAAAATTGGGAACAATTTCAGTAATTTAATAAATAAAAAAGTATTATTTCCAACGTCTAAGAAAAATTTTTTCAGGTCATCCAATTCGAAGGTGAGCCGCCGATCTTAGACCAGCTTCTCAAGACAGACCCTTTTGCGAAGTGCCGAGTCCTCAACTTTTCCGAGCATGCCAAAGTGATTTTCTCTCCGGAAGATGTGTGTGGGTGGCTCCACGCCAAAAGCCAATGGAAAGACGGGGCGCGTGTGCTCACGTTCTACGTCGGCACCCCGAAGGAGGCGGTGAACGTCGCGAAAACCGTCGTAGAGGTAAGCCTTCCTTTGACTACAGGAACTGATGCCTTATGGGGCTAGTGGATAAACCAGCTGACCGCGGCTGCATTTATATCGGTGAAGTCTCAGCGTCGGCTGATAGCCGAGGAAAACTAGACCCAGTCTTGGCACGAACGGCTTCCGCAGTTTTTTTCCAAGGTGTGAAAGCGGATAATCGTGCGCAAAGTGAGGCGGTTGAGCCCACTCAAAAAAATATTCGGACGCCGGGAAATTTCTTTTGATAGTTTAGTCCATGCTTTGGAATCCAGATCCTATTGGGGTATTATGCGGCACTACAGCGGAATACGGCTACGTCCACACCTGTCAGGCGTTTGAAGACGACGAAGAGCGTTGCACTTACGAGCTTTTCCTTCAAGGCGGCGGGGACGCGGTCGAAGGCATTCAGCACACGGCGCTGAGCAACGCTACCGGCGACTACCTCTCCATCAGCTCGATCATCGGCGCACTTTTCCTCAAGCGAAGCGACCACACCTATCAACGAGGGCCAGCCGGCCAGCGGGCTACGGCGAACATCGTCTCTTCGAAGGCCCTCCTCGACCTTTTTGGATAAAGCTGTCGCCTAAGTGCTTAAGCTCATCACGCTTGCCTAAAGATTCTATCGAAAAGTACCTCATAACCAACGCATGCGACTAGCCTTTGGTCTTACTCCGATGATTATTTTCATGTTCCGACCGTACGTGAATTATTGGAATCAGTAGCGCGAATAACGAGTAGCTATTCCTAAGCTTTCGCGTGCATAGAACATGTGGGCACCTTCGGATAGAACAGAGTCATCGGTTTTTCCTTTTATGTTTTATCTTTTATGTTTTATTCTTTTATGGACGTCGAGTTTAGAAGCTTGAACCGTGTACTGACCAAAGATTTTCGCAAAAAGTAATGGCGTTAGTCAAAATGAAGCGCTTTAGATGTTGTTTTCACGATTATTGTTTCTTTACAGCAATTTGATCCGATTTGAGCATGTTTTGGACGTATACTCCATGGTTAGGTCACCACTGAAACCTGCTTCGAAAAATCGGATTCGGATTCGGAAAGTCGGAAAATCGGTCGTTTTGCTTCGGATTCGGATTCGGGTTTGATTTTGGAGAGTCCCCATCCCTGGTCGGTACCCACAATGACAGAAGGGGCGGAAAAATAGTCAAATTTTCCGACCCGTAAAGGATTAGTTAAGCTATCACGGCGGAATTTGACGAATATAGATATCAAACTGGGTGTTCTTTCTTTCCAGCTGCGTGCGACTATAGGGCGACCACATGTCTAACGGTTAACTGGATTTTCTTTGGGGATCTGTAGTCCTATTTTACCTCAAGTTTTGAGGACTTGCACGCCTACCTCCGGCTCGCAAATGAGCACGTTGTGGGCCGTCATTGTTTTCAACTTTTCAATATCAAAATTTTACTAGTCATCGTATAGCGACTTGTTTTCACTTCGCGATAAGCATGACTTTTCGACGTGGAACGCTCAACGACGGACGCGTCACTGTTTTGCTTTCGCGAAAGCGAACTGTTTCGCCCCGTAGTCGAACATCCAGCACTGGCCGGCGAGCGCGTTCCAGCCCAGCTTCCAGTCAATGACCCAGTTTGGGTCCGACTCGTCGAAGAGCAGGATGCACTTTCCGTCTTTTCTGTTCGTCAGCTAAACAAGAGGATCAGCGTTGGAAGCGAGTTCAACTTTACCGTTCCGTATTTCGCTTGGGTTGAAAATTTTGTTTGGGCCTCTATGATAAATGCGTCTTCGAGGTTTTTTTTTACCTTTACCATTTTCCTTGTATTTCCACTCGACACTTTAGGTGACCAAAAATCTGCTCTGATTCTACGCAGTTTAGTATTAACGGGTATTTTTGGAGCAATGGGCAGAGATCCAAATAGCGCCCAACCCTGTGTAACGGGCCTTCAAGTCGAGGCCCGGCCCGGCCCGCGGGCAAAATTTTGAGGCCCGGGCCCGCCGCCGGGACCGGGCCTGGGCGGGCCTTGACTTCTTAGGCTAGAGAGGAAAAATCACCTTGGTCCCCCCTTTGGTACTTTCCATAGGCTAAAATGTTGCCTTTTATAATGAGTTCAAAGTACAACGTTTGAGTATTATCACTTAAAATAGCTTGCCGCAGGCACCGTCAGAGCGACATTTTGACCTATTTACCCAAAATTTATTGGCAATTTGACCAAACTGTGCCAATTTTCCAGCCCTGAACCGGGCCTAAACGGGCCGGGCCGGGCTGGCTGGTTCTGCGAAATCGAGGCCCGGGCCCGGCCCGGCGGGCCTAGGGCCCGGTTGCACAGGGTTGATAGCGCCTCGAAGCGACTTACATTAGCAGCGAACGCGGTAGACGGAATGCGGTAGTCCTGAGCGTTGGGATTGATGTCAGCGTTCCATTGGCTGAGCTCAAACACAATTGTCGGAGCGCTCTTTGCGGCGTCGCAGTCCACCAGGTACTCGTCCGAAGCGAAGTCGTACTCCGCGCCCAGCGTTTGAACGATGTGCTTGAAGACCTCCGGTGGTACGCTGGTCTTCGCACCGGCGCCCACAATGCCAAACCATTCTGGAATGGGCTGCTTGTAGGCACCGAACTGGAACCTAAAGAGGCGTTTGCGACATTTTTCATTTTGCCTATATTCTCGTTAGCTTTGTTTACGGCGGGCACTCTTTTACCTTCGAAATCCCACAGAATAAAAGAGAAGGATAGCCTTCGACTGCCGGTCTTTAGTACGTATCGATTAGGTGAAAAAGCAATGACCGTAACCCTTTGTGATGGGCAAGTTCTAAAGATCGGCACGAGGACCACGTGCCAAACCCCGTACCCGCACCGCCCCCCCCCCCCCCCCGTGCCAAACCGCGTACCCGTAAAATACGGGTACGGGTACGGCCCGTACCTTGGTAGGGGTGCCGATCTCTAGTAAGTTCTGAATTCTGATTCTGAATTCTGAATATTCTGACAATTTTAGCTATTCTGAATTCATATTCTGAAATGGAAAATCCGATCAGAACCCATCCCTAGTTCTCAGCCCCCACAAAGGCTTAGGCTGGGACAAAGGCATGAGCTAGTCCATAAAGGCTTAGACTTATGCTTAACCTATGCCTATACTTTGAAATGCAATGTAAAAAAGCTTTTGCACATTATTTCAGTTTTCTCACTTAGAAGATAGGTACACGGCCAATCTTCTCACATTAAGCTGCATTTCGCCTTACCCGTTAATCTGCATGTCCCATAAAATGGTTCCAGGTCCCTGACTGACGCTGTTCCATTCAGGAGCGCAGTTGACTGCATCCGGCCCGCCGAGCGTAAGTACGCCGGGACGGCCATTCGCCTCGTCGCCGCCGAACAGCGTGACTTGCGGCGCGCTCACAGCACTCGCCAAGCCGTACAGCGTCGACTCCGCGCTTTCGTTGCCGGGATAGTCGCGCCGGAAGCCGAGCACACCGTCGCTGGGCCAGTACGGCAGCGGGGCGGCGGACACGCCAAAGAGCGCCACGCCAAAGTTTACGTTTACCACGAGGCTTCCGATCTTAAGCGACGGGTGAGCTTAGCGACCAGCGTGAAAACTCACCGTCACTATGTCACGCGCTACGAAGCCATCTTGATAGGCGTTGGCGTCGTTCCAGCACTTTCGCTAAACGGTGAACGTAGGTTGTTACCGGATCCTGATGCTCCAACATCGGTAGAATTTGGGGTTTAACTGGAACGTACGGTTTATGGGAGCGGGTGACGAGGGGGGGGGCACGAACCCTTAATGGGAGGGCATAAAATAACGCACTTACGAAAAGACATTTAAAAATGTTCTCCATATTTTTGTCCCGCCATGGTCGTTAGGCGCATTCGCCCGTAAAAAGCTTGCCCACCCATACGCAATACAACCGTGTCTAGCACCCTCCTCCTCCTGTTTGGTTTGGACAGAGCGAGCTAAACTCAAACGCTATGGCGTGAGGATTCGGATCTGCCTCGTTTGGATATTTTACACCTGACGGAACTATGCATGGACGCGATAGCACAAGAGTTTAGCCCCCCCCCCCCACCAAAGTGCGACGATTTTCACCTTACGTAATAGTCCTCCTCGATGCGGGTAAATAATTTGGCACGACTGCGCTGGTAGCTACTGGACTTCGAGCTGTTAAAGCGTCGACGATTATCAGACGTCGGCGTGCACTGCGCGGGCACCACGGAGAAGTTCTCGTCGAACACTTGCGCGTAGTTGGACGCAAAGTCAAGGGTCAGATTGAAGCGCTGTGCTGAAATGATATACTGTGAACAGAAATTCGCACATTCAAAATGCTTGGCCCTTTTCAGCCAAAATTTGTTTCCCCTTTTAGCGGAAATTTGCATTATAGACGCTTCCCGTGAAGGCCTTACCGTAAATCCTCTAATTATAGCCCCCCTTTAATCCCCCCTCTAATTATGGCCCCCTTTGGACCCATACAAAATAATTAGGTCCCCCCTTTAATTATGGCCCCGGGGCTATGATTAGAGCAACAGCCAAATACCCATTTAAAAGGTAGGTTTGACCCTTTGGAATTTTCCAAAGTGGGGACCCTTACTATATTACCATATCTGCCTTCCAGATATGGCAAGCCGAGGGAACGCTGCCATTACACGTTTTAAGGCACGTAGAACACTATGGGATACTCGCCATTCTTCACCGTATTTGTCAAATTTTGATAAATTTTTGGTTGATTTTTGGCCATTTAGGGCAAAGTTTCCACAGTTTTCCGCGGGCCTTCGGCCCGCGAAGTGGCAAAATAATTAGGTCCCTCCCTCTAATTACCGCCCCCCTCTAATTACGGCCCCCTTTAGAGCAAAAAAATTATGGCCCAGGGCTATAATTACAGGATTTACGGTACCAGGCGTGCCAATAGCGAGCGCCACTGTATGGTACACGGCTATGCTTCCAGCGTCTTTGCTAGCCGGAATCGTTGCGATCGTGCTGTGGATGGGCACCTGCACCACAGCGGTCGACAGTACGCAGCATAGCGCTGCACTGGCGGAAATCCTTGACCAGAGATGCATGGCTTCGACTTCAGAAAGAGGCCCAAGAGAAGAAAACAGTTGAAAATCGTGTGGACGGACCGACCTTTAGCACTCGATCGCTGCAATTCAGATATTTCACATTGGAGTGGTGCCCTCGGTTAAGGGGCAGGTCACTTCAAGTCATCCACATTCTTCGGAAAACGTCGGCTACGCCGCCCGTACCAGTGGCCTACAGGGAAGAGATCATGTCGTTACACAGTGGATCCACCGACATACCGTATTTCTTCAAATAGAGCCCCTGGGGCTCTATTTTTCATAACGTATTTTCTCAGATAAAAATATATTTAAAAATTATTTTAAATTTTATTTGTCATCAGTAAGACTCGCTCGCTTTTCTAAAATTCTTGTTTTATCGTTATTTATCCAAATATGGCCTAAGATTTGAAGTCCGCATACCCCAGATGAGTATCTAGAACCTTGGGGGTGGGGCTCTATTCGAGGTGGGGCTATAGAAGAAATACGGTATCATTGTATGTTGTGTGCCAGTAGCGGTATGCCTAACAGCCAGAATATGCTTCCAACTAACTGATAAGAGCATGGAGGATGGGTGAACTGAGCGCTCGACGACACGATAGAGTTCATCATTCATTCACTTTCGTAATCGCTGATGCGCACACGTTGTCACCTGGAAGAGAAAACGAAAAGGACAAGTGGAGAAGGCTCTGCAACAAGCCTTCCACGTACCTGCATTCCCCTTAAGGGTGAAATCATGTGTGAGTCCCCGGTGGCGTACTTTGAGGGAGGTCGCGGGGGACGGCGACCCCCCCCCCCCCCCCGCCCTCCACCGGGGCTTGCCGCAGGCACGGCGTGAATAGAAAATTTTAGAAATTTTTACAAATGCTCCACACGCGACCGCGCTGCGACCCCCCTCTGACCGGATCGAAAGTACGCCACTGGCCAGCTCTGTCATTGGCGCACTTTTCCTCAAGCGTAATGATCACACCTACCAAAGGCGGCCAGCCAGCCAACGGAATACGACTAACCTCGTGCCTTCCAAGGCACATGTGTACAAAACTGTCGCATAGGTCACAATTGTTTTTAAGCTCACTCTACCGACCTAGAGACCTTTATCTACGCGTTCCGTCAGAAATTCGTGCTTCCGTGCTGAAGCAAAATCTGGAGAGGTTCACTGACTATATTGTAGTAATTCAACTTTTACCGATTACGTTTTGTTCCGTCAGGGCATAACGCTCCGGTACATATGCCTTAAGAAGAGGTAAAACTCCAAGGAAGTCAGTGGTCAGTATACTAAGACACTTTAACATCAAGCTTTTACTAGTCATCGGGCAGCGAATTTTCCGTTTGCGGTAAGCATGATTTTTCGAGACGGACGCTCGACTAGAACCGTCACTGTTTTGCCTTCGCAAAAGCGAATTCTCCGGGACCGTAGTCGAACATCCAGCAGTTGCCAGAGAGTGCGTTCCATCCCAGGTACCAGTCGACGAATTCAGGATCTGTCTCGAAGAAGAGCAGGGTGCACTTCTTGTCCTTCCGATTTGTCAGCTAGACAGTTTAAAGGTTTTCACTGAACAAACTTATGATCAGCCTTCGGATTAACCTGAGCGTGGAGCGTATAAAAGGTTAGCACTATCTGAATTGTTCACGCGAGCTTCTCCAATTTCCGTTTTCCAACTATCTTTTTCGAATCCCGGGGCATTTATCACAATTTTATACTTTTAATTATTTTCTTTTGACTATATTATTTCCTAGCGGTGGCCCGAGACCCGATCACCTCGAACCTGCTTACGTTGGCAGCGAATGCACTGGCCGGAATCCGGTACTCGTGAGTGTTCGGAGGCCATGCATCAGAGGCGAGCTGAATTACAATCGCCGGAGCGCTCTTCGCGGCGTTGCAGTCCACCACGTACTCGTCCGAAGCGAAGTCATACTCGGCGCCCAGCATTTTGACGATTTGCTTGAAGACCTTTGGTGGCACGCCGGTTTTAGCGCCGGCAGAAATAAGGCCGTTCCACTCCGGGTTGGAAAGCTTGTAGGCGCCGAATTGGAACCTGAACGCGCATCTCCGTACGCTTCATGAACAGAGCATATTTCAGAAAACCGTTCGAAAGACGAGTGTCCGGCGAACATTTTGTATATATAGCAAAAATTGCTCTGTCGGCACCTGGCGGGGGGGGGCATTGTTACTCAGTGCTTATTGTCAAAGCTCCGACGAGTTTTTAGGAATTCGAAATGGGAATTCGGAACCGAGAATTACGAGGCACTCCTGGTAGAGCAGGGCTGAAACCGGATCCGGCATCTGCCGATTCTTTTAGAAAATCCACGCGGCGTGCTTTGGACATTCGTGCGTGCAGTCACGTCTCTAAGCGGCATTTTAGTAGTGTTCGGCAGCCGACCCGACCCGACCCGACAAGCCGACTGTGTCGTGTGGGGTGCGCCGAACGACACATGCGCCGAACGGACGAAGTATCCCATCGGGACGACTCCCAGAGCAACCACGGGTTGCCACTATTTGTTGAAAACTACCTAAGAATACCGCTAGGTTGTTTTCGCTGTCAAGCGGCAAGACAGCGGCGTTACCCTTTAATCTCCAGCTCCCAGTCGTCGATGGCTCCATCCGCCTGGTAGATGCGGGTCCACTTGGAGGCACAGTTGACTGCATCCGGACCACCGAGCGTCAGTACGCCGGCATGGCCGTTCGCCGAATCGCCTCCGAAGAGCGTGACCTGCGGCTGGCCAGCCGCTCTCGCGAGACTGTAAAGCGTCGACTCCGCGCTTTCATTGCCGGGATAGAGGCGCTGGAAGCCGAGCACGCCGTCGCTGGGCCAGTAGGGCTGCGGGGAGCCGAACTCGTCCTTGAGCACCACTCCGAAGTTGACCCACGTAGAGAAATTCTTGATCTGAAGCTGAATGCAAGCGTTAACGACGAGATTGAGCACTCACGGTGACGTAGTCATACGCTACAACGCCTTTTCTGGCGGGCTCGACGGCGTTCCAGCAGCCTCGCTAAAGTGCATTGAGTATATCGGGGTCCGAATACCTCGATCTAAGAACCTCGCGGTCCCACAGCAATGGGTCCAAGATAGTTCTCAGAAGTATCCGAGCCCCTCGGGTTTCGAAACAGGGGCCACAAAGCACTAAAAGCTCAAACTTTCACAGAAAATTCCGGAAATTCGTTCAGGTCGAAGCACCTGGTGCCATTTTGCTCACGAATTTTGTAATCCGGAAACCCCACAACGCTTCGAATCAACCTAAAACGAGCTCCGGATCCTCGTAGAGTCTACCCCTTTGGACAACGCGCACCAAATCGGAAACCGTTTGCGCAATACTCTTTACATCGATGTTTCGACGCCGCATAATGCCCCGCCTTACAAAATAATTCTCGTTGATGTCGGCGGAGAAGTTGGCGCCAAGGTAATGGTAGCTCTTCGACGCGGTGCTATCAAAGCGTCGACGGTTCTCCGATTTCGGCGTGCACTGCGTGGGTGTGACGGTGAAGTTTTTGGCGAACACCTGCGCGTAGTTGGACGCGAAGTCCAGAGTCAGGTTGAACGTTTGTGCTGAGAAAACGTTTGTGTGAGAGAACCGCTGAGGAGCGTCCAGAAAAAAGAAATAGTTCAACACTATATAAAAACGAGTACAAAATATTTCCCAGTGGTAAACTCCCAATAAGGGTCGAAGTTTAGAGAAAGAGGCCCGCCGCTATGACACCAACAAAATTTTAGGCGAAAATCTAAGGGATGTGAAATTTGCTCTGGCGGGGCGTAGAGGCAGGCCAAAAGACAGGCTTGCCGAGGTTCGATCTTTTCCCGTGACGAACTTACCAGGCATGCCAATTGCGAGCTCCACCGTACGATACTCGGCTACGCTTCCACCGCCCTTTCGAGGCGGAAACGTGGCGAGAGCGCTGTGAATGGGCACCTGTACCACTGCGGCGGACAGTGCGCAGCACAGCGCTGCCGTGGCGGCAATCCTCGACCAGAGGGGCATTGCTTTAGCGTCGGAGAAACGCCCGAGAAAACCAAAGAGATGTAAATTATGCGGGTTCGTCCGTCATTTTATACTCGACTTTGTCAGACAAGTCCTTGGTGGGAGTGGGGCTCTTCGGCCATGGGACAGGTTAGTTCGAGTGCTCTACGCCGTTCGAAAACGTCAACTACACAGCCGTTACCAGCGGGCTACAGGGGACCATGACGGTACAACGTTCGCCGCAGGTGGGATGATAACGGCGAAATTATGGTATTACGTAGGCCGGAAGCGGCTTATCATTGAGCTACGTTTGGAACCAGCTGATAAGAGCTTGAAACGTGGGTGAAACCGAGCACTCGGCGACACGATGGAGTTCGACATTTATTCATTGTACGTAGTCACCGATTAGCAAATGTCGCCAACTGGAGGAGAAAACGGAACGGACAGGTGGAGAAGGGTAGGCAACAAAGCTACACCGAAATTCTGATGTTCGCATTCGTGCATCCAGGCTTCATTTTTTGAAAGGTATTCGGGTTTGAGGTGATGTAAATCGGTATTTACCGCCTTGTACACAGAACACCACAGTACACTCATGTTTTGTGCATGCGGTACCGCTTATTTAGGGAATGTCTACCATAGTGCGTTAGCATGCGGCCTGCCGCCCACTGCAATGTCAACCGAGGAGAAGCAGCGACCCCGTCAAGCACCGTTTGGAAATCGAGAGAAGATCACCTTATTCAGTAAATCGCCGGCAAACTGCGTACTTCTGCAATGGAGCAGCGCTTAGTACGCATGCCTCTACGCATGTGCCTGCACACAGCATTGCATGCGTATTTACCTGCGTTCGGTACCGCTAGCATGCGATGCCGCTGAGAACGCATGCATTCCTAAACCATGCAGTTTCCTTGAAACGGCGCCCATGTGATAGTGTAAAAAGTTTCGACGAACAGCCATCGTATTAAGTCGTCCGAAAAGCCCTCTCCAAAGGCGTTACGACACAACGCAAACGCGAAACATTTGGCACGACCACCGCTTGAGTTTATGGTGATTCCCCTACGAAATAGGCCCACGGCTTACCAACAAGAGCGTGTTTTGAACAGGGAATAACAATATTCGACACCGTCGACATAACTGAGCGAAAGCTATCGATCTGCGGCTTAAGAATCGGCTAGATTTTAGCTCAGTAAAACGTTCCAAATCGGTTATGCAAGCCGAATTCTGTTGCCTTTGCTATATGCTGAGTGTTCAGTTCTATAACATGCTGTGTGCATAGCCGTAAACTACCTGACCCTCCGCTAACAGTACAGATTTGGAGAGAACACTACGCCTCATCATTGAACACTCGTGCTCGACTAAGGCCTCACCAGGTCTTCAATCTCCTTCGACTCGCGATTGAAACATACTTCGCCACGCTTACACGGTGTACGTCAGGTCGCTAAGGGATAGCGCTTTTCCAGTCAGTTCTCCTTACCTTGAGCAAGACATCCGCTCACTCGAGGCTGTCCATCGAGAGTGGTTTTCGCGCATAGCGCACGCGTCAGTCGGCGAGTTCCACACAGTTTAATTGCTTATTTGTTACGTGTAGGGACGACTTACCTCAGCGGCAAGCGACCTTACTGGGCACAATTAGCGAGTTCCACACAGTATATTAGCTTAAATGCT
>JNEY01000220.1:7006-33669 GCA_020875895.1 Aphelenchus avenae
TCGCGCAAGCTTGCCAAGCTCGCTCCTGCGATCCGACAACAACGGTCACAGTTCGACCAGTTACCGTAGCACTGGTTCTGTACAAGGTTTTAAAAGCATCGCAGCTTAGTATTACCAGTAAGTAGCATTTTCCGGTGGCCTCAGAAAAGGTAAATCCGAAGGAACACGCTCCCTGCGCAACTGTTGTTGGAGCAGCAGTGCTTATCGGGGTCGCAGCACTTCCAGTAATTATTCGGCATATGTAGGACTTCTCTTCGGAGCACGGCTTAGCGGACCAGGACCCATCACGGCTTGAAACGTTGGCGCATTTATGTGCGTTCGTCTCGTTGGGCTGTCCTGAAGTCGCACGATTTTGTCTAATGGGCAACCTGTTGGCGGGGGCCCGGGCCGGGGTCGGCCCCGGCCCCCGGGGGCTGGGCTGATCATATCGGGGGCCGGGACCGGCCCCGAGGCCTGACACTGGGGGCCGGGGCCGGGTCCCCGGTCCTCGCTTTTCTCAAATACTAGCGGCTGGGCTGCGCTTCGCGCAGCCGGCGCCGCTATCGGGGTTTACTTGTACCAAGCAGACAACGTATGAGTTAACACAACAACAAACTGTTTTTTAACAGAGACTGCATTCTAGTTCCTCTTACCCGCTTTACAAAACTGAGCACTATCTCCATGCAGAAAAACCGCCTAGGACCTCACATCAGATGAACGTTTGCCTTTTTGTCCGCCTGGGAAGCATGCTATAGCGAGCCCGCTATGGCATGTAAGCAGGAGCCAGGAGTTGAAACTTTGGTCGATCATAACTTTTTTTCTAGACAACCGATTCGGCTGAAATTTTCCAGTTTTACATAACCTTAGAAGCCCTATCAAATGCTACTAAGCTTGGTTAGATCGCGAAAACTTTTTTGGGACGGACGGAAAACAGCGCTTTAAAGGATTAAAAAATCAAATCAACGTAAGATTTCAGCTGATACAGGGAATCGTTACCGTGTGGCCCTCGTAAGGTGTAAAAAAACCTACTTATTTCTGAAATGAGTTTTCCACCTGTCTCCCTAAAACTTGAATGCTACGGCTCCAGCAAGAAAACCGATCAGGGTCTGACTGCATGCGTGCATACCGCTCGCTATCGCATATCATACCATGTATACCACTCGCTATGGCACACGAGCAAAAATCAAATTTCGCGACATTTAAGCGGTCACATATTTTTTTGCCAACCCATGGAACCATATAACCCCATGAACGGGGTGAAACCAAGAATCACGGAGTAAGAGAAGCAAGACAAAAGAGAAAACATTCCAGCGTGCATGTCACAAAGTTTATTTATTGTGTGGTTCTTGAAACAACTGCAGTCAAACGTGAACCACATTGAGAGGCATAGGAACTGTGGAGATCGGTTATTCGCCGTTCCTCTCCGTGTCGAACGACAGACGTCCTCGCCTGAGGCGAAAACCAAGGAATTTGTCGACCGGCCGCTTGAGCATAATAGTCAGCTCATCATTCGTCACGCCGTTCTTGAAGTAGTAGGCATCCCAGTGGTGGACTAAATCCAAGTGACCATACTGAGAGCGATCCTCCTCCTCCAGTAATTCCTAAGAACGACATGCGGTAATCTCGAGTAGGCATGACACTTCGTACCCGCCGGCACTCTCACTAAGTTTTTTTGTGCACGCGCGTGGGGTTTTGTACCCGAAAAAAGCAAAGCGTACGCGTAAAAACGTTGAGGCACAAGTCCCGTTTTTGTTACTAAAATGAGGTATAGCGACAAGAGATAGAGTACTTTGGGAGCGCATGCATTAATGCGGCTCATATCGATAGGGCCTTCGATATTGTGATACAGGAACGGAAACTTCGATATTTTTTGGCTAAAGGTGATCAGCCTTTAGCCCAAGGTTGGTAAAGGCTAAAGGTAAAGGTGGGATTGGGCAAAACCAACCTTTTCCGAAGCTTACACAGAGTAAAAAGAACCACTTCTAAGCGTTTTAAAAAACCTGCGTCGTGCAAGTTTTCTCAGTTAAGCAACACATTGCAACTCACATGCACAAAACGTGCGTCACCCATTAGGGGCCGTGCAGAAAGTCTGTAAACTTACAGGGGGTCGGACCCCCAGATTTAAGTGCTTTTGCGCTAACGAACACAATATCTTTTGTCCGATGATTATCGAGGTTATCTGCACTTTTAGTTGAGTCACTATTTGTACTGCGCAATTAGCGCAATTTTTGGGAGTAATCGGTGGCACTAATTATGCGCTTAACGTTGGTGTTCAACGCGTAATTCGCTGGAGCAAGAAAATGCTTACCGACTATCGTCACACCGCCGGCACCTTTTGCGCACGTTCCGTTTCCGTCGGTAGTCGCCGTAGTTGTCTGTAGTTTGCAGTTGTTGAGCATCGCTTTCGAATCTTGGGAAATAAGCCAAGAGTAATTACGCACACGGAGTTTGTACACCAAGGTCGGCACTTTTTCGACGGGGAAATGCACTTCAGATATACACATCGCGAGCAACGCCTTATAAACGTCAGGTCTCCACAAGGCAATCACACATACTGTCCACTGACGTCGACGAACTCTTTCTCGTTCCTCGAGGGGCTCTGTCACCATGCGTAAGTTGTTGCAGGCTACCGCTGCACCATGCAAGAAAGAGTTCAGGGTCGCTGAGGATTGGTTTGCAGGGCCGTATTTAGCGGGGGGGGGACCCTTTGGTGAAGAAAATCTTTTAACGAAAGCTAGTAGATTTTTAAGGTGTAAAGACTCTAAATTAGTTAACATAGTCTAAATAATTGCTACAGTAGCCATGAAAAGCGTCCTGACGCAGCTCAGAGAAATATTTGCAAAGAAGAGTCGATGTTTAGTGAACTCCGAACAAGTCCACTTCAGCCACCACGTCGTAGAGACGGTGGTGAACACGCTCTCCATCGTGTTCAACTCGTTGCTGCTCTACTTGATTGCGAACCACTCAAGCTTCGGTACTCCCATCTATCAGATTCTGCTGGCGATCGATGCGACGCTCGACCTTATCTTGTCCATCGTCGCCTTGTTCTCACAAACGGTAGGGCACATGGCGGTCACGCTATGATGCACTAAAAGGATGTATGCAGCAGCGCTATCATTTACCGTATTTCCCCTAACTGTCTGGCCCATCCTAATAGACCGGCCTCCCCTAATAAACCGGCCCACTCGCTTCTCATATAACCAGTTAGGCGTACATGGACCTCTCTCCTAGGCACATAGTTTAATAGATAAAAGATAGATAAAGATAGACACAATGATAAAAGAGCAAAGCAATAAATGAGATGTATGCAGGAGAAAACACTGAAGCTATGAGGTATGCGGTAACGCTACGATGCACGAAGAGGATGCATGCGGCGGCGCTAACACTGATGGGGTAGCACAATGATACATGCGATAACGCACCTGTCTGTGTACGTGGTAGCTCTATGTCGCACGATCTGCATGCACCACTTGCGGTAACGTTATGATGCATGCGATAACGATGTAGTGCATGGGGTATGCGGTAACACTATGGCGCATGCAGTACGCTATGACGCATGCGGTTTTGCAAAGATGCGTGCGTTAACATGCACAATGACGATGCACAAATGGGATGCACGCAGTGCCTAAGCGGTAGCAATTTAATGCGTAGGAAATGCTGTGACGCATGAATATAAATAAGACATCGCCTCGTCGATGCCCACTGGAAACTGCCCAATCCGAAGCGTTTCTCGTACAGGTGGTGATCACCGGGGACGGGTACCTGATCTACATCACGAACGGGTTCTTCGCCGGCTGGTCAAATCGTTTGGACATGTTTCTCAACTTCGCCTGGCTCTGGATTCTTCACATCAACATGATGTGGATCCCGGTGCAGTTCGTCTACCGCTACACGTTCATTTGTCTTCGGGAAACGTGAGTACTCTACATAGGTTCCCTCAGAGCAGGCTTGGATTTAGCAAAGAAAAAGCAAGAAAGATCAACATTCTCACCGCGCTGGGGACCATAATGTGGGTGTGCGTCGGCTTCGTAGTTTGCTGGATCTACTCGCATCGCGAGAAGGGCTTCCAGCAGCAGGGCCGCCACGTGCTGGCCGTCAATGAGTGGGACGTCTCCGACTACACCATCACCGTCGGCTCAAAGCTGGTAGGTCACGCGGCTAAGAAGCTTGATATAATGTGTCGAGGCGCATTCAGAGCGAGTGGATGCTGCAGCTCTACCTTGTGATGTGGTTTTGCACGTGCAACTTTGCCATCTCGATCGTCGCCATCGTTGAGGTGCTGATTACGAGGTACTTCTCGAGAATCGGTAACAACTCGCACCAGTCTACGAAGACGCTCCACAAGGACTTTCACAGGGCACTGCTCGCCATGGTAAGCTCAGTCATACTTTGAAGTGAACCGGACAGTTTAATGAGCTGGACTGAACTGAACTCGATTTGAACTCCAGTTCAGTTCAGTTGGTCCACAACGCGGTTATCGGAACTACTTATACCCCCATACGAGTGCAGCAAATCTCAGCTTAGAGCTGTCCGGTGAACGATCGGCCCTGAGCATGCCCAACAGGTCAGCATGGTACGTGACTCAAACATTGATTCGATTTTGGTTTCAGCGACCCGCTAAAACCCGGCCCGTGATCCACGGAAATGCGGAAAGCTGAAAAGCGGAACAGGCAGGCTCGCGCTACTCGATTATGTCCGAATAACTGTGGTCATTCCAGGCGATCACCCCTCTCGTAACCACCACCGGTCCCGTCCTCTACATCATAATTGCGACAATGATAGAGCTGTCGCCCGGCCCCGTGCAGTGCTTCATCGCATCAGGCATCACGTCCATTACTCTCTTCAACCCGCTCACGACGATGCTCGCTATGCGCTGCTACCGAAACGTCGTCTTCGGGCCGTGCTTGCCGAAGAACGTTCGAATCGATCCAAACTTGACCCGAGCGAGTGAATTTTCGGTCGCTTCGACTGCGCTGACGCGTCCAGCAGTGGTGAGCTCGGACACTCTTCAGGCCGATGCGCCTCAGGCTGAAGCATCGTAAATTAGAAGTTCCACACGTCCGATTAAACAAACTCCATCAGGGACGCTAGTTTACCAGTATTCTTAGTTTTGCTGCAGATCCTCTCAATAACCTTTTTTTCCCCATTTCTATACTTGCACAACGGATTGCAATAAAACATCATGCAACGTTGGCAGACACTTTCGATTTTGTATCTTAGGTCAAACTGAAGCAGAACTGCAGTGTACTGTCGTGCTCTGTCGATACAGCTACCGGCAAACGTTGCAATAAACGAAGCTGGCGCTCGAAAAAACAATCGTCAGGAATCGATGGAACCAGTCATTTAGACCGATTCCGATTTCATAGAAATACCGATTTTCGGTTCCAATTATCCGCCAGCCTATCTTGGGGCTAACAAAAGATTTACAGCTCGTCAGTAAACCGAATCAAAGCTTCTTCGTAAAGCAACTTTGGCGACATTAATGGAAATTCGCCCCAAATTTGAAGAGTTTACCAGTAAACTCAGTTCGAGCAGTTGTTCACTAGATCACTACATCCTCACCGTGTACAAAGGACGCAGCATACCCCCTTCAAACGACCTCGTGGACGCTTGACCCCGACCCACCCCTTTCCTCACAGTCGGTGGAATGCATCTTCTTAGGCAGGGCACAGTCACGTTCCTGCAAAACATTTTTTCACAATCAAATGTATTCACGACTTGAAGTTAGAGCATACGACATTGTAGCCGAGTAGTTCAAACAAAGTGCTAATTATGCGTCGTTCGCCTTCGCATCGAAGGCCACTCGTCCTCGCTTCAGGCGAAACGCATCGAATTCTCCCGTCGATCGCTTGATCAATCGCAATGGTAAAGTCGTCGTTTGAAGTCGTGTTCTGGCATGATAAGCGCCCCAATGGTTTACAATGTTCGCGCGACAATATTGGTCTCGTTCGTCGTGCAGTACCGAAGCCATGCAATACGCTTCCGGAAGAACACGAGGGTAGTTTTCTAGTCTGACGAGGAGCTTATACTGAAGTTGCCCAGGTCGACATCAGCGACATTGCAAGACCGTTCTCGTTGTCTAGGTTCTAAAAGAACCTAAACCAGAAGCCGCAGCAAGTTAACGTGATCCTCGGTATCGAAGCAAGCTAGTGTTCCCGGAAGCACTAAGATACCTGTGGTAACGCATCGTCGGATTCCAAGGTCTGAAAAATGCATGTATTTGTTACGTGAAGTTGGGTCGCTATGACGCATGGGAATACTGAAACAAAGACACGTATCTTCGTGAACATACAAATGATTAGTTTAAATCATACGCGGTAGCAGCGGCAGACACTAGTGAAAATGTATTGGTATGCCACGCGTGTGTATTTCGGCCCTTGTTACTGGACTCTGTACACGAATTCTTCAACAATTTTTGTGGCGGGGTTTGTTTGCCGTTTAATTTGAAGTCTTACCGCTACTGAAATTTTGTTCGTATGCCTTGCGCTGGCATGACACTCGTGAACCGGCGAGAAAATGCCAAAGAACAAATTCCTCTCTGAACCTGTGCAAACATCGCAAGTCTGTTCTCGGGAATTCCCTCTACGGACGTAGCCTGGAGGCCATATGCTGACGCTCGTTGATCACACGAACGTAGCCGCACTGCTGGAGATCAACGACGATGCCAGTACGGTCCACGCATAAAAGGGCCTAAAGCAGAAGCCGCAGCAAGCTAACG
The DNA here is from genome assembly GCA_020875895.1 of Aphelenchus avenae. Taxonomy (NCBI): domain Eukaryota; kingdom Metazoa; phylum Nematoda; class Chromadorea; order Rhabditida; family Aphelenchidae; genus Aphelenchus; species Aphelenchus avenae. Next base: position 13,704 of record JNEY01000220.1, read on the forward strand.
TGACCGTCGATAAGAGAATGTTCCCAAAACATTCGACACTCGTGGTGCTTGCGCTTGCTCTTACGGTTTGCGCAGCGCAGCGAAGCACGCGGAAACATTGCAAATCATTATAAAAGTTCTTAGGCCCGCGGGTCTTGCTCGGATGTTTGGAATCAATGCGCACGGTTCTTCGAAATCATTCCGACAGACAGTCTTAATCCTCGCAGTCTTGCGCTATTTCTGTAATACCGAAGGGAGGGATCGTGTCGGTCTTGAGCGAGCGGGCGGAGATATTGAATTACCCTCCCCCATCCAACGCGGTCAGGGGGTTGAATGCGTGGTAGGGCCGGGCATGTCTCTCTTCATTTGTTGACGATCATTTGGACAATCATTGTTGACGAATACACTTCGAGTACAGGACACTGACGCAGAGTAGTTCAAGTAATAGGTCCGTTATGCGTCGTTCGCCTTCGCTTCGAAGGCCAATCGTCCTCGCTTCAGGCGAAATGCGGCAAAGTCTTCAGTCGGCCGCTTAAGCAGAATGGTCAGCTCGTCCTTCGTCGCAGAGTTCTGGACGTAGTAAGCGTCCCAGTGCTTCACGAAGTCCACGTGAACATATGGGCAGTATTCGTCGTGCAGTCGCTAAACGTCGCAATATACATCCGGATCGGACCATTCTAGGCTACAAGGAGCTTACTTGGAAGTCGTGCAGCTCGACATCGGCCACATCCGGGTGTGCCTTTGGTGCGTTAAACGTTGCGCCGGCGCGGAAGATTTTGAAGTCGAAGGTGGAGGCAAAGTCACTCGTGTCCCGGGCTTCGAACTGCTAAAAAAAGCAAGATAATGTCGCGCGTATACCTTCCACTTTGAACAGCGCAGCGCTTACCTTGGCTACGTCCAGCAAGACATCGGCGATGCTCGTCCATTGAAATTCCTCATACGGATCCTGCCGTTCGTACCACATCGTGACGTGTGTGTCGCCAAGACAAAAAATGCCGTCCATCCAAGCAGGTTCGATCGGGATGATACCATCTGCTTGTTCCAAGAACGCTTGCTAAACGGACTCGTTTCAAAAAATGGCGTTTTTCAAATTCAATTCGAGCAGGGCATGTCTTCAGCGCTCTGCTTCTGTCTCTAGCCTGGGCTGAAAGGACTGAACCGCTCACCCCATAGCAGTCGACCTTCGCGAAGTTCCCGAGCAGCTCCGGGCTGAGAAAGCCATCGCGTAGGTGAGCGTCGAGCACCGTCGGGGCCAGTTCCATCTTCAAGTGTCGCGGCAACAAGGGACGCGCAGATTCTAAAGAATGGAGACACTAGAGAACAAGTCAGCTTCCACGTGGTGTGAACGCTTTTTTGTAAACGAGCAAAACCAGCCCAATGAAGTCGCCAAAGGCACTGCTCGTGCCGAAGAAAACAAGAACAAAAGCGAACGAATTTCTTCGGGCTCCAGGACCGGGCCTTACCAAATTTTTAAACCTGGAGCGGAACTTGAACCTCCGGGTTACGGGACCGGGAGTGCCGAACGATGATGGCCGAAACCGAGACCCAAACCCCTGGTTTCCGGGACCGAACCGAGTGCCCAGCCCTGGGGGGGGGGGGTGTCCTCATAACAGACTCACCGACAACTTGCCGCGTCAAGCGCGGCTCTCGGCCGAGCGTCGTGCTGTCGAAAAGCTCTAGTGAGTCAGCGTAACAGTTTTGCAGCCCGGCGAACATCGCGCGCAGCCAGGGCAGCCATTCGTCCTGCATTGAGTCCAGAGTCACGGAGGAGGCGAAGAAGTTGCGCAGATGGTTGCGGATGAGGGCGGAATCGCGTTGGGGTTCATGGGGCAAGTGGAAGCGACGGTCCTCCACCAGCTCGCTGTCGTCCAGGCGGCACACGATGGAGAACATCAACAATCCATCGGCGTCCTAGAACGTTCGATGTTTTACGGATTATCTCTGTTGCTAGGATAATTCATCTCCGACCCGTTGTTGCATATTCACCCTCACTGGAGTTCGGAATGCCCGAACCTTGCTTTCAGAAGAAATTGAGAAACCGAAAGTACCTGAATCTAAAGTTTCTAAGTATATTCTGAAATTTTTCGTGTGGGACTTGACGCTTCCTAGACTCAAAGGTGAGCAATTTTATGCAACAATAATTAAAGAAAATAGCCAACAGCAAAACTAAAAGAAAGTCACGTTTTCGATTTGTCTCTTAAATAGAATTTCAGGTCCGTCCTTAGGAGTCCCTCGATACAACTTGCCTCAGACTGCTGTCCTTCCCGTCGTGCCTGCTCGACTGTCTTGATCGTAATCCTGCCGGTGTGCAGAGCTAGAGATCTCTGTTGCCAGTCGATCCCGAAACGCCATTCCTTGCAAACTAGCTGGCACTTGTCCACGCGGGCTCTGGACAACCAGTGGAACACCTCGTTGCGCAATTCGGCGAGACGCAGAGATCGCCTAAAAGGTGCCGCATCGTCTCTCGCTGAACGTGAGCGTGGAATTTACGTCCTAGTGGACTCAGAGTGGGACGTACATACCTTCGGGAATCTGGAGCAGGACCAGGCTTTGGACGGCAGAGAAACTGTCCCACAGACAGCTCCACGTTCTTGAAGTGACACGAACTAAACCGTCGCTGTTGAATCGGGTTCTCGACTGGAGCTCTTGCAAACAGAACCTGCTCGGTCTTGAACCAATCTGGTTCTGCCTCCATTTTGGAACCGCATTTTGCCCCTCCCCCTCCATAATATCGACCAATTTTGGCCAGTAATCAGCCTGCGTTGTCAAGAGAACAGGTCAGATTACTACACGACTAAGTACGTCACTTACAAAGGATCCGTTCTCTCGTCCCAGAACTGAAACCGTAGAGTCAGGCACCAGTCCGCACGCGTCGGATGGACGACATGATAGGTTCCCCAGAAGTCTTCAGGCTGCTCGCACGGACGATAGCAATTCGGGCACTGCAACTGGCCGTAGAATATTTCGTTCCATGCGTCGTTCTCGGTGAGGCCCCAGACGTCCTTCGCGTGAATGGGTCGCATCGAAGATGAGTCAACGTCGGGCAACGACAGGAATGTCTCAAGACTTTTTCATGTTTGTGTCTATTCCGCGTATGCGAGATATTGACAAATTGGAAGGAGAAAGACGGAACATCCCAAAGAAAGACCAAGGAGTGAGGGAAGAGAGAAACAAGAAAGTAGTGAAAGAAGTGCAGAACGGTTATGTGAAGACAGGTTTGCGGTGTTGTTAAGTGCTGCTCGGCATTGTGATTTCTCTAGGCGGAACGATTTTATTATGCGAACCAAAGCTAAAAGAGTGCCGAGGCCCACTTCGAGTGCCAGTGGGCACGTGTCCGAGCCCGATGTGCGTCGTTCCTTTCAGCCTCATGAACAACAGACCACGCAGATATAGGTCTTGCTGTGCATCCACAGAGCTGGAGAACATCGATGCAGTTTTCTGACTTCATGATTTCAAGTCATGCCTTGCAGTAAGGGATTTCCGATTCGAAGTAAGGCCGCTTACCTCCACCACTGCAGGTATGAGCCACTTCGGCATCGTCCCATAAAGCGTCACTGGCCCACCGCTAGCGAAGACCATCCGAATTGCCTCATTCTGCGTCATCCTTCCAAGCGCTAGGGAGTACTCGTCTCTGCTTTTCAACGACTCCATAGGTGGGAGACTCGGCCATCCGATCATGTAGCGTCGCCGAAGGTACTTCCATTCTCGGCAGATATCCATCCGTGCACGGCCGAGATTTTCGATAATTTCGATGACAGTGAGTGGCGAGAGTTGTCGGCTCATTCTAAAGCGAAAAGCTGAGGGAAAGCGAGAAGGTCGGAAGAGAAATAATAAATCGAGACGGTCGGAAGAACAACACATAAAATATGCCTAAAACTTGCTCCTTTTTGAGGATGTATCGAGCATTTTAGACCGTATTTAACCGTATGCAAATGAAGAATTTATTGCCTGCTTCATTTGTTTTCTAATCCTCAAACGGCAGTGAATTAAGCGTTACGAAACGTGTGAACGCGGAGACTATGCAGTGGGCTTTGACGCGCGCATTCGTCGTGCGTCGCAGCGAGAGACGCCCGAGTCGGAGAGACACACGCACGCTTTCGCCTCCGCGTAGGCTCACGCCACGGGGCTCAGGCCCATCAAACGTGCATCGTTATCGAGCATAAACAGCGCGCCTTGTTTGGAAAACAGGATTTCCATGCCATTCGTGTAAGGAACAGCGCTACAGCGGCCAACGTTTATAGGAAATGGCAGCCAAAAACTCTACTAGTTGTCCAAAAAGCCAAGCCATTGTTGTCTGACAAGATTCAAAGTACGCTTACCTTCGACTCAGCCGTCCAGCTGGCCAAGTAGGGTGGAAACGCACGGCGACAATACTCAAACCATAGTACCCTCGAGCAGGGCAGCCGTTCCTGCCCGCATGATGGTTGTGCTCGTCGACGTCAGCGACTCGCTACCGAGACCCGCAAAAAGCTTGTATTTAGCTCATACTGGCAAAGCAATGGTCAACCTTCCAGGCCCAATAGTGCACTGTTTTGGCGACGGATGAGAGTCATTCCATCGGATATACCTAGTCGAGGACAAATACATATGCATACCCTTAGAAATAATACTTCTCGAGTACGCAAATAAAAATAACTGTAAGAAAGTGGGGCATATACTTGCAAGACTTTGTTCTTCAAACCGATGCTGTTTGGCTCCGATGAACTTAGCCAACGGACACTGGAACAAGTTACCGGGTCTCTAGAGTGCGGAGTTGATGGGGTCGCATTTCTCATTCAGCGGTCGAGTTCCGACCGAGGCTAAACGAAGTAAATTAGCTATTACCGTCCCCGTGGTAGACACACCCGTGCTGTACCCTCCGCCTGCCCTGTATCCGTGCCGTGGTGGACCCAAGAATGCCGAGCAGTGTACACTAACACGGCATAATACACGGCTTGGGTTGGCACGGCTAGGCAAGGCTTGTTTTTGGCACCCGTGCCGTACCCGTGGTGGACCCACTTGTGCCGCGTTGCCGTGCCGTATAATGCGGGTACGGTTCGGATTTGGCCCGTACCTTGGTACGGGCGCCGAACTCTACTTTACACTGCCTTACTATGAAGTTATTGCCTGTATGACCACGTCATAGATGACGACGACGAACATTCAGCGCTTAATTTCGCTCGCCGCGCGTGCGTGGTCATAGCTACGGCCTCTTAAAATTAGGCGTACGATCTCAGCTCCTTAGTAGCCGCTTTGGACAAATGATGTTCAGTGGTTTTGCCAAACTGGTGCTGACGCTGATATCGCTGTCAGTAGTTCCCTTGGAATTACACACGTCCTCCTGCGTTTTAAATGTGTAAAATTGAGGAACAAGGTAGTGAAGCGGCTTCTGTGCCAAAGTTTAGCCTCGGGTCTTGAAGCCCTTTTTGGAATGTTCGCCAGAGCGTGAGCTACTAGCTCGCGTCCGCAGCTCATGCTGTACCCGGCTTTCGAAAACATGAAAACATCACATCGTGGGTGCAAGTGGTTTGCCTCACATGCGACGACAGCTACGCTAGTTTGAAGCCGCCTTAATGTGGCAGCCGCGAGAATAGCGAAAAGTGTGATAAGCGGACTCTCATCCAATCATTTTTAATGTGCCTCTTACCAAATTCTCCGGGCTTTTCTCAGCAGCCCACGATCCTTACGTGCAAAATGCGTGTGTCAGTTTATGACATATAATGCCCATAATTAAAGCCGAATTGTCGTTCGAATGGCGATACTTGAAAAGCATATCGACCAGTTGCAAACAATATCAAGACGCGTTTCCAACGTTTACCGAAGGAAAATAGCCGAACATAGGCGATACCGACAATGTTTGGCTTAACACCCCCCCCCCTCCCAGCTCTGCCGCCGCAGAGGGATTTTTGGTATCCGCCTGCTCCTCGTTGTGAACGTCTCCGGGACCACTTTCTGTCCCAACGAGCCTCGTATAATTCTGGACATCCCAATATGTGGTTTTCCGTGATTCGACCTCGTGTTTAAAGGTGGTCGGTTATCTTTTAGTTTTTTCTCGTTACCACGCTTTGAGCTGGGTTTGATGGCCGATCGGATGCGACAAATTCTCGGGACTGTAGCTGCAGCCGCGCTGTGCTGCGTCATCCTCTACGCGTCCCTCTTCGCCAATAACAACCACTATTCTCCATACAGCGCGAAAAAGACCAAGTAAGTTCGTGTATCGGCAGCATACCAAAGTCATACTTGCTTAGCCGGCTCCTTAAGGAAGCGCTGCTCGTGGACGAGAGATGCCTACGCAACATCCTACGCAACGTAAGCTGCGACGTGCCTGTGCGGCTAGCCGTTCGCCGGCAACTAGGCGGCAATGTGATCGCCGCCGAGAACATCACGCTCACGTACGTCGAGGACGAACCCGACAAGGACTATCTCCTGTTCACCGTTAATGACTACCTCCTTTCGCCGGAGGAGCACAAGCGGGCAGTCGTTCGGTTAGTGTCAATCCAGTCATTCGATCAAATGCCATTCGATGCACTCAAATAACTCCCTGACGAAAATTACGGGAAATGACCAAAATCGGCTAAAAAGCATGGATTCTCGAATGACCATAGGATATAACAGCCTAAAGTAACTTGCCGCATGCCCTAGCGAAGATGTTGGGGAGTCGCTACCGATCCACTTCGAGCTGTAATCCCTACGGCACATACCTGGTCCTTGCCCCTAGAAGGCTTCCCCTGGAGACGAGTCAACCACCTTCTCTGAATACCGTTCTTTCACCGACTGACTAATCAAACAGAAACATATCGAGCATTGACAATGGGGCGGGGCCTGACCGTAGTGCCCAAGGCCCATACTACACTTGCCGCATGCCCCGCTAAAGCGGTTTTCTTTGGGTATTGGACAAAAAAATTATTTGAAACTCTGGCATAAAATTGCCTTGTTTCCCCTTACCATCGCCGACGTTCGGTCGTCGAAGGGCGGCATCCCTTCTCCCTCCCACACACTCGCTCTCTCCATGTCCTTGCTATAGGTACACGACGACTAAGCGTCGCGTGGCGCTCAGCAACGGCCAGCACCTCGACGCGCTCGTGCCTGACTCGATACCGACTTTCCTGCGGCACTGGCGGCGAGGACGGTTCCTGCAGTGCAGGCCGGTGCTTACGCGGGCAGCAAACGTCTCTCGGGTAATTCCGCTCAGCTTCGTCAAGACGGTGGCTGCCTTCCGCGACTTCTGCGACAAGCATAATGTCACTTGCTTCCTGTGCGGCGGATCATTGCTCGGTAGGAGACCGCTTTTCTGTAATGAACTGCCGCATCGTGACACCCCCCCCCTTCCCCTGAGGCCTTGTTTATATCGCCGTTCCTCGGTTATTCATCAACGGATTTAGCGCTATTTGACATTTTTTAGCCCATCGGATTGATTCTGACACATTTAGTGCCAAAAAGTTGACATCTAGGGGTAAAACATTTTTTTAAAAATCCTACGGACATGGCAGGGGCCTGTTCGACATACATAAGTGCCGTTTGAGGCTGGTACCGCGAGTGTTCCATCGTTCCGCACACGTTGGACTTCGACTTCGCGGCGTTCCCGAGCGAACACACCGATCAGTTCCTGCAGTCCTTCATCGATTCGAAGGTGTTCCGTCTCAAGTGGATCCTCGGCCGCGTGAACGACTCCCTGGAGCTCACCGTCCACGCGGGTGGACACGCAATCGACCTCTTCTACCTCTACGAGGACGCTCGCCGTGGAGCCGAGTACACGCCCGGCATGAACCCGCCGAAGCGTCAGCAGCTGCGATGGTACCAGCCGAAGACCGAAGGCGGCTGCGCCGGCGACCTGCTCGGCAAGCTCGTCCACGTCCCGTGCAACCCCATCGACGTGCTTACGGTGAGTAATGGTAGAACGTACCTAGTGAAGATCGGCGAAAGGTAGCCGTTCCTACTCCGTACCGTACTGACCCCTTCCGTCCCGCACTGACTCCCCCTGTATCGCACTCCGTACCGTATCATGACGGTACGGTACGGCACTAGCATGGGCCGTACTAATGCTAAATGTCGAGAAAAATGGAGCGGTGCTGTACTACGTACAAATGCGCCGTGCGCCGTGCCGTACACCAAATCGTATATGTACGGTACGGAGTACGGTGCGGGCCGTAATAGGGCACGGCTGTCGATCCTAAGTGCCCTAGTATCGTTTCATAAAGAAGCTTTCGAGTCCATTGGGTTAGGGCAGTGGCGGTCCCGGGTGGGGGGACGGCGACTCCCCCCTTCTCCTCTCTACAGGTAGAAAGAATATAGCAAGCGGCAACGTGATACGTCATGTGCGACCCCCTTTAGATGCGATGAAAACTACGTTGCGACCCCCCTCTAGCTGGTTCCAACGACCGCCACTGGGTTAGGGAGCGTCCGGAAAACATGTATGGATGAACAACATAAGGACTGATAAAATCATCCGCCGCCAGAGCAAAATTTCCCGTAATTTTCCAAATTTTCGGCCAAAAAATACGTTTGTGTCGCCTGTGTCGGGCCTTTTTACCTCTTTAGTTTTTGCCTTCATTGGTGACACCTATGTTATGACGGTTCGTTTCGTTTCAAGAGGATACGGACGAATAAATCGGCCAAGCAGGCTTGCATTTCTTTGCATGTTTGACGAGAGTGGGGAGCAACGTTGACAGTTGGTGATTGGTGACAAAAGGGGAACGGGGTCCAAAAACTGCTATGTCATCAAACGTATTTTCTGCGCGCTCCCTTACCTTTATGGTTTTGGGCTACGTACGGTGACCGCTGGTTCGAGGATCACTCGACGTCCTCGTACAACTGGCTGACGTCGGCGAAGAACGTCGAATTCGCAGAGATCTACTCGTCCGCCGAATGGCCTTCAGTATTTCGCGAATATTATCATTAGCTGTGTACCTCGTTGTACCGGAATCTGTACCAGTTCACCTTTTGCTTTGTGCGATGCTTTAGCTAGCCAGACATAAAGAGGACTACCGAATTGTTTGCAGCTAAACGATTATGCCCGGGAAAAATCCTAGAGAACGCATGAAAAAATAGGTGGCCGGAAAACTCCTGGACTGGGAAAAACTTATCTAAAACAATTTATTTGCGTCTTTAGGGAAAATACAAGGGATAATAGTTGTTTACGGTTCAGTACAGGGGCGCAGAGTACAAAAGAGTTCGATTGTGCGTTGCCAACGATATCTTATTATCTTGACTGTTTCGAGTTGAGCTGACTTTAATTCAGTCTCTTCAACAGCAGCAATAGCTTCGGTTCAGTCGGCTTCTTTCAAAGTTGTCCACCTTGATGAGATCAGTTTCACATGTTCCGGTACATTCCATTCACCAGACAAAGTCCAGGCAAATTGTGTTTCAACAACAGGAAACCTGTCCCTCACGGACCAAGCAATTCGTTTAAGCTATTGCCTGTTTCACACGTTTTAGCAAGAAGGCTTGGAACCGTTCATTAAACCGTCGCAACAAGATCAAGCGGATGCTTCCGCGAACAACTTCAGCCATTGCACGCATATCCCATTGTTGCAGAATGGACATTTTTTATTATATTGATAGCAGTCGGTGGCCTTCCTGCACGCGTGTCGACGGCATTGTCCGTCGGCGCATTTGTCGTCCTTGCACGACTTTCCTCAATGGCAGTCGTCATTGTGGCGACACGGTTCGAAACCTAAATAAAGTGTACCACGCAATTTTGCGCTGAGGCCAGAGTGTCCGAGAGGGTCTACATTGGAGAGGACTAGAGGATGATCGAAATTTGTTCGGAGGCTTCAAGTTCTTTACGACAGTGCTGTCGTATCCTTACTAGGCTAGACAAAGGCAAAGGGACAAGTCAGGTGGGAAGGTTTATTAGCGGTTGGTAGACTGTGCACGTCTGAGAGTACACAGGAAAATAGCTCTATATATAGGCAGAGAATTAGCATATATGACACTTCTCCCTCTTTGAGATGATGCTCGGCGTTGAAGGTGACTGGCTCGTGGAACAACGGACGACGGCTAGGGCTTGACGTTGTTCTCCAGTTCCGCTAGTCCTTGATGCAGGGAAGTGACGCTGTTGCTTAGAGTCTTCATGCTCTCAATCAGCTTTTCGGTAATTTCAAGAATTTTCTGGTCTGTGCTCTTTTTGGCACCATACACAACCTCCTCTCTCTTTAGCGGATCTTCTCGTCTTCTCGCTCCTCGGTATATCTCGACGAAATCAATGACTTTACTCAGTCTATCTAGGCTACTCATATGCTCGAATCACTGTCGCTGCTACAGACTATCGCTGTAAAGCAAGCTCTCGATATATGTCCTCTCTTATGACACTTCGTACACTGTCCGTTCTTGTAACGGCACTCGGACTTCCAATGTCCTATCTCTCCACAGGCGTAGCACTCTGTATCACGGTTCTCGTAGCTATTGGTACGAGATTTCTCCTCGTTTTGGTCTCGTAAGCTCTCTTGGTTTCTCGGATTTCTCTCGACTCTGAAGACGTTGGCAATATTGTCAAAATCATCTGTGTCGTAGCTGAGTCTATTGTTCAGCTGATAACCATCTATATGGTTTGTTTGTCTCTGTGGTGATCGCGGACGGCTACTTCTTGGTGGCGACTCTTGTCGGTCGTGTCTGCGGTTGTTGTTGTTTCTGGGTGGCGACTCTGGACGTTTACTCTCGCCGCTGCGACAACATCTGGCAAGATGGTTTAATCCATCACAAATATGGCATTTTTCTCCGTATGCGGGGCAGTTTCTGAACTCGTGATTCATTCCACAGTTTCTACACGGGGGTCGTTCTCCGTAGCTGCTCTTATGTACTTTTCCAACGTACGCTTCTTCCTTAGGTTTTCCCATGCTTGGACCCTCCTTATCTGCTTCTTCGAGCACACTGGCTAGTTCGAAAGCCTTTTTGAAGCTCAAGTCTTCCTGTTGTAGGAGTCGAATTCGCGTATTTTCCGATTTAAGTGCACGTAGAAATCCTTGAAGCATGAATGCTTCACGTGCTTCTTTAGCACTTGTGATCTTGTCGAAATCACATGCAGTCGCAACGTACTGGAGCTCTGCTACTAGCTCTGTCAGTGTTTGTCCAGATTTCTGCTTTACACTCAGAAATTTGTCTCGTTGTGCCACCACTAGCTTCTTAGGAGCAAAACGTTCTCTCAGCATCTGCAGCAGATTATCCGCTGTTAGCGTGGCAAGGTCTTTGCCTTCCATCGCATGGCGCAGCTCCGTATACGCAAGCATGCCTATTAGGCCCATGATGTGCATCTTCTTCTTGTTGTCATCCACGATACCGTTTAAGGCTAGCATATTCTTCAGCAGGTCTTCATAGGTCAACCAATCCATTGTTTGCGGATTGAAGGGTTCGATCAACTTGCCCACGATCTTCATTTCGTGGTCTCCCATTGTTCACAGATTTTACTCTTATTCTCAGTACTCTCACTATAGCTCCCCTCTCGCTCTAGGGCGATACTTACTCTATATCGCTTAACGGCGATGCTCTCTCGGCGCTCCGGCGGTGCCTCTACTGCACTTCGGCGAAGACGCTCTACACACGGCACTGAGGGTATACAGACGCTCCACTGGGTGCCTCTATGACACTCCTTATGGCGCTCTACACTGACGCTATGCAACTCTTACACAGCGTCTGTTCACGACGACTACTTGACGACGGATGAATTCGGTCGCTCTACGGCGGGTCGAAGGATGATCAGTCCGACGAATGGTTCCGCAGCAGAGGATTCTTCGATCCTGATCGCCAATTGTCGTATCCTTACTAGGCTAGACAAAGGCAAAGGGACAAGTCAGGTGGGAAGGTTTATTCGCGGTTGGTAGACTGTGCACGTCTGAGAGTACACAGGAAAATAGCTCTATATATAGGCAGAGAATTAGCATATATGACAAGTGCCGAGAGGGAGAGCTCTGAATTGAGAGGTCCAACGTGCGACATAAAAACTTGTCTAAAACGGCCTTGATTTGAAATGTATATGCCCTCTGACCAGTTGTGAGTACGGGCGAGGGGTGGTCTATTAGAGTAAGGGGGAAGCTCTAATAGAGGTGGGGGTTCATATGGGAAAATACGGCACGCCCGAACAAAACCACCAAATTTCATAACGCAATCGTAGTGTTTACAAAGGTTTTTACCAGCTTTTTCGACATTTTCGACGATGTCGACAAGTAAGTCAAATGTTGGGAAGAACATGGCTCAGGATTGGGGGAGATGCGAACTTTTCGTAGTTCCCGAGACGGGATGTGTCAGGATTAGGATTGGTCGGAAGTGAGCGAAATATGACACCGTCAGAGCCACTGCTGTGGTCTTTTCGTGTACTTACCCTGATAGCTGCCTAAGACAGCTTGCAGCGAAACCACCACGAGAAGAGCGAATGCGACCTTTGAATTCATCCTGTTTTCAGAAAAATGAAGCGTCTAAGAACGTATCCGTCCTACTTATATGAACAAAACGAAAACGACCAACGCCACATCGCCTGCTTTTTGATGCGCGTCAAGCCGCTGACAAAAGCAGCCTTCTCTTTGGCAAAAAAAACCCGCAGTAAATAGAATTTGCAACTGCCTCCATTATTCATCACTTTCCCGTCACTGATCCATCTTTGCCCGTTTTAATATTGACGCCAGAAAACACTATTCTGCCAGGCAAGTAATGTTTTGGGGCTGGGCTTTCTTGGGGTGAGATCAGATTGGCAAGGTCTGCTGTGCTGCAGACTTATGTTAAGAAGGATTTTGGTCGAAATTGGGCATGAAATAAAAATATGTTTACGTTTCCCCGAAATCATAAAATGATTTCGATGCTCATATTTTGTTGTCGACTAAATATCATGTAGTAGTCGCGGCTACGACACGAAAGTACAACATCCAAGAAGGCCATTCAAACTCTAAGCCTCAGTGAAAAAAGGCGAAATGAACTGTAGTGTAGTTGACTTTACTAAAGACGGTCGTAGGTCCTATGGACGCGGAGGACAAATCGGGGCCCGACCCGGACCCGCGAGTCCGGACCCGAACCCGCGGGTACAGACCTGCTTAGGGTTAATGTGAATTAGTCTCGTCTTACTCACTTTCCATACTTTCAGGTGTTTCTTGCAGGATGTTGTCACAGAGCCTCCACGAATGACGTTTACCAGAATATGCCTGACTAAGCCCGGAAAACGTTTGGGTCACTGCTCAAAGCGCCACTTCGTGAGTTAGTGCTCATGGTCAAAAGTAGCAGTGTTCTCCCACTACCAATACCACTACCAATGCCGCTGACTGGTAGTGGTAGTGTATTGGTTAATCTCGGCGTTGAGGTCATTATTTTGGTAGTGGTACTTATTGAAAAAACGGTATCGGAAAAACACTATCAAGTAGACGCTGAATTTCGCGATGGAGTGTAAGAAGAAAAAGGCAAACATCGCGTTTTTACTAAACCGAACACATCTCCGACTTTTGAAACAGACGGGATGGGTCAGCGCTTAAAGGAAGGTCGGGTTCTAGAGTCAGATGGAAAGTGCTAAACATTTATTATTGTTGTGGTACAAATTGTACTTTGCAGTTTACTTTTGTTCGTTATCGCAGCAAAAGTTGCCAAATAGCAAAAACTTGTTTCCAGTGCGAGGTCGCCGCATAGAACAGTTGTGTGAGTGCTTGCCTGGGGGTCGTTACTTTCATTGCGGGAGAAAAACCTCGTGGCCGTATCTCTCCGTCTCCAACGCTTACTCCCCATGGCCGAAGGTCGATGCGTTCTTCGAGGGTGCATTCTTCGAGAGTGTTTCACTTCTTTCTAGCCTTTGGCCTTCATAGCCGCTGCGAGCGTTTCGTTGGCAACGCCGCTTCTGGAAATTATAAATTGCTGTGTGTAGACGATTAGTTTCAATATGTAAAAATACAACCTACTTTCGGTTGGGTTTTATAAGCTTTATTATGGTTACCCGATAAGTCCGCTCGCATATCTAGTCCTCGGTGCATAGTGTAGTGGACACATTTCAAGAATAGAAGTTAAAAATGGTTGCCGCCCAACCAGTAGATTGCTTGCATGACTAGGAAAGAGTCCAATGCGCTGAGAAGAGCTTTGTGATCATCATTTGTTCCGACTTGTTTGTCATGCTTTGATATGCGCTTTGATGCACCTATCAATTCGCATAATTTTATTACATTCTATGCAGCAATCTCGATGGAAATCGAAAGTGCTCATTCGTGTGGCATCGACGCAGCGGTGCGAAAGGCTTGTCTTGCCTACCTGGCTGACAACGACGTCGTCCCGATAGACAAGCACAATATTGAGAAACTTATTACCATTTTGACAACGAAGATCTCCGCTCAACTGAAAGAAAGCAACCGTTTAAGGTAAGTTCGGCAAGCTAGACGAGTTCTTCCAACTGAGAAACGTGTGTTTAACTAACACGTTGATAGGACGCGTCCAGGAATGGCGTGATATCATTGGCGCTTCCCACAGTGATCACTTTTTTACAAAGGACATACAGCGGGCGTCGTCAGGGTCGAGTCCCCCACTCGCCGTGATATCGCATAATTCTTGGACGCGTGCATGACAAACAAACCTAGTGGAAACATTTTTTCAGCGAACAATGGGACAACAACGAAGACGAATACGACGGTTACGAGGAAGACTTTGTTTATGACGAGGAAGAGAAGGCCTACTGGGAAGAAGTGTCTAATTTTCTATGAAGCCTATGAGCAGTACGAGGACGACTACGCTCAGGAACTGCAGTACGAGGATCAGTGCGAGGACGATTCGCAGTACGAGAACGACTACTAACAGTACGAGGACGATTACGGACAGTACGAGAACGACTACGAGCCGTACGAGGACGATTACGAGCAGTACGAGAACGACTATGAACAGTACGAGAACGATTACGAGCAGTACGAGAAAGATTATGAACAGTACGAGGACGATCACGAGCAGTACGAAACCGACTATGAACAGTACGAGGACGATTACATGCATTGGGAAGACGACTACATGCAGTACGAGGAGGAATACTGCAGCTACGAGGAGGAGTACGAATACCCTGAAGAAGAAGACGAGCAGTATGAGGGCTACTACCAGAGCCAAGACGAGAATGAGAATTGCGACGACTACTACGGCCACTACGAAGATGAGTCCGCTGACTACGATAACGATTACGACAACTGGGAGGAGCATTGCGAAGATTACGAGGACGACAACGAGCACAACTTTGACTACTACTACGAACAGTGTGAGTGCTGGGGCTGAGCGAGAACGGGAAGGGGACCTGGTAGAACGGATCATTTGGGAAAGGAATGGTATGCAGACTCGCTTTGAATAATAGCAGTTCTTCCTTTCTGAATGCGTTTTGCGCACGTATAGCCGCTAGCGGGGTTTCCATTCATTTGTGCCAGTGGCGTACCGACAGTGGGGGCAGGGGGGGCCATGGCCCCCCCTAAATTTCGGAAGGCGCGAAAAGTAGCAAAGGGGGGACCCTTATGTTTGCGGCGGCCGAAGGCCGCCGCGAAAAATATGGTAAGGGGGTACCAAGGGGCATTTTTCGGCGGCTAAGATCTTGGCCCCCCCTAGACCCCTTGGCCCCCCCCTAAAATCGGATGCTCGGTACGCCACTGATTTGTGCCAATGCCAATTTTTTATACCGTTAGGGCACGTTTATGGAATGTTATGTGCCTAAGAAGCACGCCTCGAAAAAAACATATGGAGCTCAAAATGTCTAGTATGTTTAGCGCTGACTTTAGGGTGTAATGAGGACAACGACGATGGTTACTCATCCCATGAGATCTTCGATGACGTCGACGACTATGATGACTACGACACAAACTTCGATGAACACGACGCATACGATTAGAACGACGACTACTTCACAGACGTTGAATGCCGTGCGCCGAGAACAGTCCAGAAATCTACAACGTCTACACAGACTGATACTACTCGTACGGCACGTGCCGACGCAGAGACTCAAACGCTTGAATCATCAGAAATCGGCGAGTGCGATAAGGTAAAATATTGAATTCTGTGCCGATCGTAGGAGCGGTTGGACATGAATCCCATTTTTGGCATCCCTCCGTAGTTGATACTCCGGTGCTGATTCGGTCTTTCGAGCTCAACGTCTGTTTTCCCTTTATCACTGTTACAGGTCAAAGTGCTGACGATTAACGATGGTGATGTTGGCTACGATTACGGGCGAATATTCGCCCCCTGTTGCGGTGACTCAGTGCACTCGCTAGTTGTCGAAGACCCCTACGCCGTCAAGGAAGACTACCAAAGTTAGTCGCATCCGTGAACATTATCATACTGCACCTGGACGCATCAATTTGTGGCCTTTTTAGTGAACAACTGGGCCGTGTTTTGTTGGACAGTCGGCCAAAGATGCGCGAACCTGAAGCTGATCGACCTCTGCTCAGCGCACTGGCACGATGGCCTGAAGGATCTTATGTTTCTACTGAAAGAGAAGCACGACATAAAGCTATCGTTCACGGCGTTCAAGGCGAAGGACAACCATCCACGACTGTTCAAGTATGACTTCATAATGTCATTCAAATTTCACCTGTGTACCGGATACCCGGTACACAGGGCTTAATTTGCGCCCATTTTTGGGACGCATGTTTGGTGTGTCAGGTCGGTCCTCGGGGGGGGGGGTAGGGGGGGGGAGTCGGCACGGGTGGTCGGTCAGGGGTGGAGGGTTGGGATCAGGTCGGGCCGGACGGCCCGGGGAGAGGGGTCAGGTCGGGCTGAATGGTCGGCCCTGCGGTGGGTCAGCGACAAAGTCTAGTTCCGTGGGTCGGCCGACTATGACATAAGGGGGACCCTTTGGTAAAGAAAAATGTGGAAATGAATGGCATTTTTTTCTTGCCATTTCCATTTCCCACTGGCCAAATCTCTGGCCATTTCCATTTCCATTTCCCACTAGCGTCATTTGCTGCCATTTCCATTTCCGGAAATGGGAATGGGACAACCCTGGTACCGATCGAAATCAGGGTTGCTCCACCACATCATCCACATGGAGGCATTACTTCTTTCTGTGAGCCGTCCCAGCAGAACCGTGCTTAATAATGCTGAACGTACTGTCTTCAAGTAAACCGCCTGCGACTAGACCCTTTTGGTCGAACTTCCTGAATCAAAACCGTAATTTGTGTATGCGGAAAAACCGGTACAGCTCCATTAAAACGAGTCACATAGAACTCCGACCCGTACTTGATTCGAACGGTCGCTGACATAATTCCTTTGTAGATTCGACAGCGGCTGGCGAGTAATCGCGGACGTCGGGTTGGACATCTACTCTGGAGGATTCCGACGCTATGAAGCAGGATACAACAACTACAAGGATCGCACCTGCCGCAAGACCTATTTTACCTACTGCCCGCCCGGCATAGAAGGTTCGGTTCCCATTCATTTCATTGAGCATCTCAGTCATTCTATAGCACCCGTTCTTCCGATCGACGAAGACATCGGAACCAGCCAGAGTGCCGGACTTTCAAATAGTCGGCCGAACATTGCAGCACCGTATTCTGCTGCTAATCGTATGGTTTACAAGCAGAGTTTGGCTTAATCTAAAACATTCAGCGGTGAAGCGCAACTTGCAGTGTCTGCATTGGGACGATCCTGCTCATCAGAAGGAGTCATGCACGTTCTATCATCCGTCAGCGACAAGCAGGTACCTGTCGGTCTCATCAGTTAGCATATTCCTTGTTTACAATACGGATCGACGCGATATGTTTCCGTGCCTGTAACACATGGTACATCGTACAGGTGGTACGATCATACCTTACGGTACGGGCGGGGGAGGGGCGGCCGGGGAGGGGGGTAGGTCAACTCTGTGCGGGGGCCTTGGGGTCTACAAAAATCGACGAAACAACATCATGCGCTACGCATTAGCGAAAAAATACGTTGCTAAAAATGTGTTGTTTCTGTCGCCGGGTTCCATACCGAAATCTACGTCTCGAAGGCTCCAGCGGCATCTTGGTGGGTTTATCGATCATATGGGTCGTAGGTTTTCCGTGGTCCGTGTGACCCACTCAATGCACGAGACGCCATTCTTACCCTGCAACGATGTGCCGACCTTTGAATGAAAAACGAGTTTCAGCGATTACCCGTACTGCTTGCGCACAGCATGGCGGTGTACTGAAGCTCATCCTTGGTGCTCGGCCGTTGTGAAAGGCGCTTATTGCCGGTGTCATCAGAATCGGCGTGATCCGCAGCTTAACCATCGATACTGAAGCGTAGCGTACTTCTTTTAGAGCATCTATTATACGACAAAAATTAATGACTTTTACTCGTGCATTTGTGGCTGTTGGCGTTAGCGCCAATGTCCATCTACGAAACGTATGGTTGTTTACTTCCAGTAGCCTTATGCGTACTCTTCGGGCGCACATAAATGAATCTGTATTCCGACCGAAACCATCATTTTTATCGCATTGCTCATGACTCAGGTCTGTTGCTTATTATCTGCTCTTGAGGAAGCTCCGTGGAATCGTCGCATTTTTTATTTTGCACGCGTCATTAGATTTCGTTGGCTCAGTGTTATACTTGTGAGGGCTTTGTTTGAACACAACTATTTGCGTCCTGCATAACGATCGCGGAACGTGCTTATTCACGGTTGCATTAATCACCTCGAGCCACGAGCATTTCGTCCATTGCCCGCCTGGCGGCCGCTGTCTTTTCGGTTCTTGCATTGTACAGCTGTGCTTCTATTCTTTTGCGTGAAAAGCGTGCCGAGAACTTACATAAATTGTTTACAAAGATCTTTGATCTGTCCACGACACAACGTCGGCTCGTTATCCAATTTTGACAGCAGTTTTTGAACTGCTCGAGGTTAACACCGTTAGTTCAGTCATCGGCGTTATCATGGATCATCCGTGTGGTCGACATCGATCCAAACAGGTTTTCACGGCACCCGGACGGCGAACAAGCTACCGGTGGAAAATGTTGTTTTTCGTTGGCCGAATTTTTGGCCGTTAACATATTTGCGGCTAGCCCTAGAGGTGGACGGGAAACTAGAACGTGACTCTGTTTGGTGCCAAAACAGCAGCTCACCCTGTTCAAACGTCGAGTTGTACACAGTCCGTTTGACAATGATGGTAGCAAAAGCGCCTAGAGTGCCGTCTCACGTACGTCGTATTGTGTTTAACACAGTGTACCGACGGCGACGATGACATGACTTTCATGAATGGGCTTTGGTCTTCCCAACAGGCGTTTCCGTACCTCGAAACGAAGCAGAGCGTATTGCTAGGTCACATCCCAATTGACCTGCCACTATTATCGACCGTTCATCGGAGGCGAACGAGCCACCCAAAGGCGTACGTTGCGACCAGCGGAATGTCCGACGTGGACGAAGAGGTTTGACGCTGACCCAGCGCTGGTTTATGGCTCTATTGCGTTCCTTGACTTTTGATAATGTGCAATGCGGCATCGCAGCTTTACGACACGTGAAGGACTATGTGGGTAAGCGATTCGAAAGTAATCCCAACCGGTCGGTGGCGAACGAGCCGCCCCAATCGTACGTTGTGGAAGACGCAAGCTTAAAGTGAAAAGGAGGGCATGAGCTAACTAACTGCCATGAAGTTACTTCCACTATCGCAGGGAATAACATTGCTGTGACGTTCGCTATTTGTTTAGACCAGGATTTAGCATTTAGTATGTGCGGTGTATGTTACGTTTTACAACTAGCCTCTTGCGCACGAAGCGACGCTAGCGGAGGTACCCATGAAATTGGGCCGACCATAACTTTGTTCTCCGATTGAAAAACCATAAAAACGAAATACTTTTTGCAACCTTGTTTCCTGGAGTCTGCTCAAACTAAGTAGTTTTAAACCTGTATGCTTATGCGTTCTCCCGCCGTAGCTCCAATCAAGGGCGTGCCTAGGGGGGGGGGGGGGCCCTCTCGCCGGGCATTCGGCCCGGCGAGGGTAAGGGGGGGACCAAGGCAAACTTTTCTATTTCAGGAATTTGTGTAATTTTGACACATTTCGCTCAAATTTTCGATTATTTTTGGGAAATAAGAGTAAAAAATCGCTCTGGCGGCGCCTGCGGCGGCTATTTTCACATAAAG
>JNEY01000220.1:41494-82966 GCA_020875895.1 Aphelenchus avenae
CAAAAAATTTTCAAAAAATTATTCAATCAAACAATCAATCAAAAAATTTTTTTTGTTTGAATGAATCAATCAAAAAATTTTCAAAAATTCATTCAATCAAACAATCAATCAAAAAATTTTTTTTGTTTGATAGGTTTTTTTCAAGAAAAAAACAAAAATTTTTTTGTTTGACCCGATCACTAACGGAAAGGCGGTGAGATGTTTTTTCCCGAAAAATGCCAAGAGGCGTAAACGATGTTGTTGACTACGGATGTTCTACATCCGCTATTTGTGCATGGTTCCAATTCTCATCAGTGCTGACTACCCCTGCAGTTTGTACGAATGGAAAACGTACTGGCGAAAAACTGACACGTTCTGACTTCACCGGCGTGCAGTTCCCCGCTCTGTTAAAAACGATGCAGAACGCAACGTTAAGTCTACCTCATAAACAGCTCAGATACATGTCATTTCCAGGGTTCACAGCGTTAGAAAGCGCGTCTAGTACGCGCATTGAAGACTCGGTAGTATCATGGACAGGTTTTTCTGGTTCTAACAACGTACTCCGCGTTAGTCGCCGCTGACAAACCCTTGAATCCCTTCGCCAATTAGCACATTAGAACATGAGCACCGCGTTGTTTAGCCCCCGTTCACAGTGCTTACTTTTGATGATTTGATACGTATTGCGGGCTCCCCACTTTGTAACTTGCATTCCCTATGTTCGAAGACATTAAGTGTTCTGCTGTTTGCGCAACACTGTTTGGCTTCACCTTCGCCCCTCACGCAGGTGCTGTAGGACTTTTTCCCTCATCGATTTCGCTCTTGTTATGGTTTCCCAACCGAGTTTCGCGTTTGCGTGACATGCGCCAAAATCCCATTAGTGTCTGCAGCCGCTTGTAAGTTTGTTATTCGACGGGCACAGGTGCCAGAAGCACCTGTCTGGAGACACCAAGAGCCGTGTAGTCAAAGGGAGAACTCACTTTAAGATGACGTGCTTGTAGGGGAACTCGATCTCGTTGATGCCGGCAGTGGGGATTCGTGAGCGGAGTACGTCCTGATGCGTGGGCGAGTACGTCGGGTCGCCGATGCGGTCGAGGTTCTCCAGAAAGCTGAAAATGCACAGCTGAAGAAATGATGCATTGTTTGTTGACGATCAAGGGGCCTTCAGGAACTCGGTGACGATCTCGGTGAAGTGGGGGGTCCATCATTATGGATGCATCACGGGGGATGGACGGAGGGGGCTAGGCCGGTGATTACGTGGTCACAGGCACTAGGTCAAGTGAATATAATAAAATGCGTATAATAAACAACTATATGCTTCCCCGGTACTAGTTACCCAAGGGGGTCAGTGCATTATGGGGGGCATCCTGGGAGCGACCCCCCAAAATGCACTGACCCCCCCCCCTAGGTAACTAGTAGTGCTTTCCCAAAATGGTTTTCGCCCCACGTACTATTACATATTTCATTTGGCATTTCCCCACATAAATCTGTCCTACACCTCCCGTTCTGATGTATACTGGCCAGACTCCGTTAAGACAGAATACTCTGAAGGCGACGCGAAGGCTGAACAGGTTTTAGGCTATTTGAAGGGCTTGCTGAATTTCTACCCTGTGCTTTGCCACTGCTTCCAATAGTGCTTACTAAACGGCAGAGTCGAGTAAGACGATCTCGTGTTGCCTCGCGAGCACCTTCTGAATGAATGCAGACTTGTATATCCTCTTGATGTGGTCGCACAGGTCCGCGTTCAGCTCGATCTCCGAGGGATGCGTACTTCGGTCGTACTCGAGAAAGGCGTCGACGTCATCCTAAAGCAGATGTGTCATCCCTTCTTTTTCGAGACGGAAAATGCTTGTCCATCTTCGGCCGTTTTGCCCGGCCAACATGTCTCCCGTTCACAACAAGCAGTTTCGTAAGTCGTAAGTCGTTCTCGAGATATCAGTGACATAATTTCACACTAGGACACAGCTCCGTATGATTTATGCACACGTAACGTACGGCCCCTCCTTGGAAAAGGGTCATCTTATGAGACTGACCGAACCTGTTCGACCCGAGAAGACCATACTAGCCTTGTGCGTGCGCTAACCATGCGCTAACGCGCACGCAATTTGCCACATTTTTCGTGCTTTTTTGTGCTCGGCCGGCCGATAAGCCGAAATTTCACCTGACACTTCTGTTGTCCGCCTTGAACCAATTCCAAACGCGCCGAACCTTATCAGGTTTTCTAACATATCTCCGTGGTATTGGAGCTCGAATGATTTTTCCATGCCGCTGTTGTATAAATGAATGAACTTGCCATAGAATCCCTGTCGATTTCTATCCTTAACCCCGTCGCGCCTTCGATTAGCTGCCTCACGGACTGGACGATATTGCTGTAGATGAGGTACCGGTAGTTGACCATGTCGAGGTCCGAGAAGCCGCTCATGTGTAGAATCCTAAAACGGAAAGTCTTGTGAAACGTAGCCACTTTTTGGGCTTTTTTTGCTCCGAGATAAAAAGCGAACATGTGTTGCTTGCCCTAATTAGGAAAACATCGGTATTGGCGCTGTAGCAATGTTCACTCTTCCACCTGTCTTCTAGGTAGAAGGTGTTTTATGAGCGCCGGGTGACTGATGGTGCGAAAATAAAACTTTATTTAGTGACGTCGGTCCTGTCAGGCAAAGTTTACGCTCAGCAAAACAGGTTATGATATCCGACACTTTGTGCAGGACTTACCTCATCTGCTTGAAGATGGTGCTCTTCCCGGATTCTGGTCCTCCTGAAAGCGAGGCATTAGTCAGCGAGAAAAAAAAGAATGAAATCGCATAGGGGTAGCAGGATGACAGGTTTTCTCGACGAAATACGAAATATTTTACGAAGGCTCTAAGCTGTCGCTGTTCGAAGTGCTCCCGGATAGAAAGAATGGCATGATTTCTTATACTTGGACCCGCTAGGCTTTTCGCGACACTACAGCTCGCGGACATGCATGATCTGACAGCCATCCACAGCGACCGTTTGATAGATTCATATGACCAAAATTTAAATAAAGAGTAGCGTATTTACGCGTCGTTAACGTTTTAGAGCATTTTTTGGTTACAAAAAAACCAATTTGATTTTTTTGTTCCTGAACGATTACCAACAGTGCCGCGTAGAAGAATAACAGGTTTTTTTTAAAAGAAATGTGAAATTAACTTCTTCGTGAAACTCACCTAAGAGAAGGATCTTGAGGATCTTCTTCTGCGCGATCTTGTCCCTCCGGATCTGCTCCTCGATGACCTGGTTCCGCCTCACAAGCTCCTTCACATCGCAGTCGCTTCGGTAAGTGTCCGCACCCGTGGTCCAGCAGACGCCGCGTCGTCCACACAAAGTCCACGAAAACAGTCCGCCGCCATAGTCGGCGGTCATAGGCGGCCGCGGTTTGTAGGGCCCGTCTTCGCTGGCGTTCGCCTCAACGTCCACGGACGACTCGGCCTCGGCTTCGCACGCAATGGTGGCGGACTTCGTGGGGCGCGAGCGGCACGCAGCGCAAGAAGTTAGTTTGCCGGCGGTTTCTTGTAGCGACTTCGATGTTTGTGCCGGAAGCGCCTCTCGTGCTCGTTCGCTAGAAGAAGTATACGACGTCCGTTGGTTACGTTCCGACGCAGGGTACCTGATAAACAAAAAGGCACGCTCGCAGAACGAAAACCGACTATCGGTAAGCAACGAAATCTTTGCGATGAAGTTCATGGGGGTACATTTTTTCAAATGGTGGAACTGCGATTATGCACTATAGCGCAGGAGTTTCTCGCTGTGTGGCGACCTTAGTTTAATAAGTTTGCCTACTACACTTTTTCCAGGGAGAAATGAAAGAGAACAGAATTGCGCTAAGATGCACGAGTCATTCTCCCTGTACGATCTTCCGGGGGGAGGGAGAGGAAGAGGATTACTGCCAGCTTCTCTTAGTGGCACTTTTTGCATCATCGGACACCTATCTGACATGGGGAAGGCCTTAACTGGACAGCGCGTATTGTTTGTTGTGGCCAAACCATGATTACCTAGGTAGCGTTGGACCAGTGGGACGAAAGGAGCGAAAGGCTAAACCAAGCTAATCCTTCTTTCAGGCCGTGCTCTGCCGCTAGTTAATAAGCAATTTCCTTGGCGGCTGAGTTTGTATACTGGTCATGCATTTCTGGTCTTAAATATCGTACCTAGCTGGACGGGGAAGCGGAAAGGCAAAGAGCTTCGGCTGACCGAAAAACGGAAATTGGGCGACTGGCGTCCGATATGTTGTAAGGTGTGGGCAACCTCGTCTCAACTTGAGACTCTCAAGTGAGATTTGCATGTTTTACATGAAGTGCACGTGCATATTATACGGTTACACAAGGCCGATGCATTAAGATACGACGCCACAGACGTCATTGGCAGAGGAGCACAGATTCTCCGTTCGTAGCAAGTAAAATCCCGAGACGGAAAACACAACAGGCCAGCAAGCGTCTGCCAAGAGGGCCGATCAAACGAGGTACATGTTTATACCTCGACTACAATTTCAGAAGGTGTAAAAGTATTCAACCTTCCGTCAGGTCGACGATGCTTAGCGACCACACATGTCGGAGTGGACTACCCTTTTTCCAACCGGATGAACTCAACCAGTGACGATACAAACCGTCGATTCCAAGACAATTCGTGACTTGCGTAAGACGCCAGACGATATGCCCTACGCCCAGTGACGAGTATGCGGAAACCCAAACGGAAAAAAGCAACGCAGAGGGAAATAAAACAAAAGTTGAATTTTCGACCTAGCCTTAAGGAAACTTAGTGGCACACATTCTGCCGTTGCTTGCGGTGTCACACACGCTAGCAAGAGAACGCATGGGTACTTGTAAACGTGGACATTCTACATAGCGGACTAGACTTCCCTGGACTATTGTGCTCAAAACGTTATCCTATTTTGCATTTTGAAGGGATTTATCGGTCTAACTTTTCATCAGCATGACTGTGACAAATTCCTTTCATGAGAGGCGAAATGATCTAGGAAAATCTTAGATGGACCTTTCTCTTCTGTACATTGCATTTGACAGTGAGGAGAGAAAAATCGTGGCAGTGGTTCGGAGGTACAGCGAGCTGTCTGCAGGTTTTTGATCATTTTCCTCCAAGCGACAGAAAAATATGCTAGTGATGAAAAGCAAAGTAAAACTTGAAGGCTAGAATATTTTTAACGTCGTTCATGATAACTGAATTAAAAGACGTGACAGCGGGCAAAGCACTGGCGCCATTTGCCCTCGTCAAAATATCGCTTTTGTAGACGGACGCAAGTAGCCTAATCGTACTTAGTGCACTATGGAGTTGGCGAACGCGTCCGGCTATGGCTTTATCTGCAAAAAAGGACTTCGCAGGCTTTCAAATTTAGCAGCAATTTTTATCTCCGTATGAATGATAGAAGGGACATATGAGCATGAGGAGAAACGTGAGTTATAACTCCAGTTTCGTCCACATTAACCTTCGACGAAGCTTTCAAAATCTCTGCATTCGGCCCAAAATTACTACGAAGCACTCGTTACCATCAACTTGACCAAGGAGTAAAAAATCACGACCAGTACTAAGCGGATAGACTATGCTGACGCAGTCAAAGGACGCAGACGCCTCGCAAAGGCAGTTAACATTGCGGGGAGCGAGCACTTGTAACTCAACTTGCGTACACGTAGACCTTCGATCCAGCTCTCAAAATATCTACATTCTGCCCAAAATAACCACGCAGCACTCGTTACTATCAACTTGACCGAAGGGTGAAAGACATACAAATACTCTGGCATAATCAAAGGACGTAGGCGCCTCACAACCACGGTTATCACGGCCCATAATCAACACAACAAGCCCGACATCGTCACGCGGAGCCGCTACGTTTTTCGCCATCGTCGCTTCATAGCGCCGGTGCCTTTGACGAGACCTACATGGGCGACAGCAACGAGAGTGCGGCGCTACAAACGGACCGTGCGCGTTCCCTTGACAACACGCCCGTAATCGAATGATTGTCGCGCAAAACCGCGCCTGGGTCACACTTTTCAGCTGCTCCTGTGCGGTAATCAGCGGCGCTGCGCTGGCGAGCAGCCGGCGGCCTTCGCGGAAACCAGCCGGGATAAACGATGGTTGAGCAACGTTGCTTGAAGAAGATGGCGATCATGAGGCATTGTACTGAGGCTAAGTGCACTTTCGACGCCGCCGCGTGCATCCGGCCGGGTGCCAATTTCGCCTGCAAACTTCGAACTTTTGGGCTGGAAGAGAGTTACGGAAGGCAAGAAAATTAGTTGCGATTAGGGTCTAATGAGGCAGATCACGAGGGCGAGGGAG
The DNA here is from genome assembly GCA_020875895.1 of Aphelenchus avenae. Classification (NCBI taxonomy): domain Eukaryota; kingdom Metazoa; phylum Nematoda; class Chromadorea; order Rhabditida; family Aphelenchidae; genus Aphelenchus; species Aphelenchus avenae. The sequence continues at coordinate 47,771 of JNEY01000220.1, forward strand.
GGGCTCAATAAAATACTGCTGAAGAGCATATTACAAAACGGCACTTTGTAACTACCTGCTACAATCGCTTAGCTTAGCACAGAGTAATAAGGACGATCAACCGCCATCACGACTTAGCGTGGGTTGTAATTACTTACGATTACGAATTACGAAAACCAACCACTGGTCAAAAATTTGACGAGCTTAGCAGGTATTTCGTAAGCCGGCGACTGAGGCGTGCGCTTGTATTTTAACGACAAGTAATTTGTGGAAATACACGGAATAGTTGGCTACCGAGGGCGATGTTATTCAAAACCCGTACGACATTTCTACATCTAGCAGGAGATGCACACTTCTTTGGCAATCTTTCTGAACGGTACCAGATTCTGACGAAAATAGTATCACAGACGGGATACGATCGAACATGCGTCTTTCACAACCCACACCTCCGACAAATCTATTGCAGTTGTCGAATCAAGTTCAGTCTATAGCAAAGCAAATAAGGTTACTTTCAGACGAGGCGGGGATAAGTCGACTACGCGTACGAATTAGTCCGATCGGTCCGACAAGTACGTGGTCATACCCAATGGGCTGGGTACAATGAAATTATCCTTGGACAACGCTGCATACATAGCTATAGTACCTACCTATAGTAGCTATATTACTAGTCAGGGACATTTATCTGGGGGCGTGAAAGACCAATGATCTATGGAAAACAAAAAAATAACGCAAGGAAGCAAAAATACTACGTGAGGACATAAAGTTCTACCATGGCCATACTGGTCTCAGCAGTTTTTTTTAAGAGACTCCCAAAAGATCATGCATCTCCTCGAACTTTCGACGTGGCCCTACGCGTCTTTTTGCTTGAGTTGGTCGAGACCTATCTACCAGCTGCTTAACGACGTTACGCATTGCACCAGGTGTTGCGTGGAATAGCAATTACGCGTCTAGCGGTCTGTCCAATGGCAATTGCGCGTAGTTGGACATAGTCGATGGCAAAACGTGCCGATTAACTCAAGAAGACACTAACAATCAAACGAGAGAGTCGCAGTGCAGACGCAGGGTGCAAAGAAATCACGTGGAATGCACAGATCTCTGGATTTTCGAGGACGCGCTAGGTAAACTATGGAAAATTGGCCAATTAGGTAGCTGACGTACAACTTGTTGTTCCAGCGGAACAGTGCAAAAACTCTTGGCACAGGTAATCCTGTCAATATCACGTTCCAAAAGATTGTCAAGACTTCAAGAAAGAGTACAAGACTTGTAAACGGCCCACGGCCAACGGCCACGACCGTACCGTGTTCCGTACCGTACCGTACTGCGTACCGTATTCTATGGTACGGGTATGGGCCAGTACGGGTTGCCGTACCGTACTGGTACGGTACGGAATACGGTACGGCAAGACCGGTACTAGAGGCCAAAAAAATGCCCATTTTTAGCCGAAATTGAGCAAATTGTGGCATTTTTGACCGAAATGCGAAAAATTTCGTCAAAAATGACGGGTACGCAGTCTTATGTAACACCATTTATGACGCTTAATTCGATGGCGTTACTGTTATCTGTCTTAATGTTCCGCTTTACCTGCGAACAGGCTGAAAATTTGAAATTGTTTGTTACCGTATTACGGCGCCGTACTCCGTACCGTACCGTACCGTATTATGCCCTACTGGTACGGTACGGGGGGGGTCAGTACGGTACGGAGTGCGGTACGGGGGGGGGGGTATCGTCCTAGTCTAGCATCAGTCTCGTTCCGGAAGTCCCGCGGGCAGTCGAAAAAATCGTCGTGTGGCAGCCGTTCTTTCCAGTGTGCTTTCTTCTTTGGCAGTGAAAAATGTCATTAAACAATGGTAGGATCCCTCAGGACATTGACAGTTTGCTTCGGCTTAAGATCCTCTTGGCGGGGCTGGCTAGGGACGAAAAAAGAGACAATTACAGCGCAATGCTAAACTGTGCACAATGTTGTTTTGCTTGGTTTAGGTTCTGAGGTTCTCCGAAAGAGAAAAAACTCCGTATCGGTAACATGCAGCTCACGCAACAGTCTGGTCAGAGCATGTGCAAAATTTTGACACGCTCTGCACGGAACAGGCAGGTCTAACACTGTGAAAACACGAAGAAAAAAGGCGTTCGCACAATGAGTTAGGAGAGACCCATCGGTGCTAATGGCCTACAAACTAACCTTTTTCTCTACCTCCGAGGGAAATCTTCCTCCTGAAACGGGTGGCCATGTGACGTGCGTTTAAGACGCGATGAGTGAGCGGCTGAACTATGACAAAGGCGTGGCGCTACACGAATTTCCTTAGCTTCATGAGTGGTCCCTGCACGTACCCTTACTAGCTTAACCACTTGGCCTGATGACTGTACTGGTCTAGATCTAGGTGCGTGTGCGTCTGCAAAACACGGGCGAACGATCAATCGTTTAAGGTAGACATTTGCGGATAAGGGCCATGCTTTTTCTCTATCCGGCCGGCATAAAATTCTGCTTGCGACGACTTGCTGGACCGCCAAAAACTGAAGTAAGCAGGCTATCTAAAGACCACGAAGAGCGCGGTACAAATTCTACATGAAGCGCTACGCACGCCGGAAGAGATATGCTAGCGTGCAATACGAGAACGCGTAAAGGACCCATATTTCGCTATGTTTGTACTAACGGCAAGAATTTAGAAGAGATCCAAGTGACACGCAGGTGGGAAGGGTAAACGCTGCGAAGCTCGTGGTGCGTCTACGTCAAATAGGGTATCTGCCAACAGACTCGCCAGCTCGCCAGCCCGGCGGCCACCAAGCGTCACATGCCGTGCCACAATTGTGCCGGCTGGCTCTGTGTTCTCGGTAGGCGCGAAGTGCGTAAAAACATTCGACGCTGAACGGCATTTGTGCGGCGCTGCAGACGTCGCGTCCCGTGTAGGCTGTCATTAGGCTGCTACAGGCGTAAGTCTTGCGACAACTTCCAGGTACAAGAAGGATGCGTAAGCAGCTATCATCCAGTTTCTGCGTGATAACGGTAAAGCGCTGTTGACATCCGCAGACCTGAACAGAATAACAAAAGAGTGCGATAACCCGCGAGCACTCTAGCGGGACATTGAATATGGGCCCAAAAGCCATTTCCAGACCTTCTATCCCATAAATATTTTATAAATTTTTTGAAACGACCTCGAGGAATCCGAGTCCGACCTCTAGAGTGTCTTAGAGGACTTGTCTCCTCCATTGTGAACACGTTGGGACCGATCCCGAGTCCGGTGCCGGGGTCGGCGTATTGGGGTCGCAATCATAACAGGGCTTAAGCTCGTCCGACGGTGCACACTAAAGGCCTTTGTTCGCTTTAGTAGTCGAGCGACAAAAAGGACGACTTTATAGCCGATTATGTTAGAGCTGAAGATCGTTCTCGTGCAGTTAAGTGCATTTACGCATATCACATAAAAGGGCACTTTTTTCGTGCAAGCTTTCGGCGAGACAAACCTGTTTTGACCGACATTGTGAATGCCAGATGGAGGGCAAATATCAGGTCAAGTTTCTTCGACCCATTCAGCCAGTGCACTTGCTTGAGTTCAGGAGCCAAAGCTTAATGAAAACTGCCCGTGGTTTCAAAGCATCCTAGCAGTCTTTGTGGGGTCAACGACCCCAGGAGCAAGCTGCACTGCATAAACTTTTGAACTGCATCGAAGTCGCAAACAAGTTCGATACGTCGTAGCAGAATGCTTCGTAGATCTTGTGCATATTTTCGCGTCGGCAAAAATGCCGTCTGGATCCGAAAGGTGTCGCACCGCTCGTGACTTGAACTTCCGTTTGGTAAGGAAACGACAGCTTAACATCAGGGGATGTACTACTCTTATAAAACAGATAGGCCGTTTAATCATTAGACGTTATGTGACTTTCATTGACATTTCAGGCAGTTGCACGCACCCGCCTAATTAGCACGCAAAGATCTTTGCAACCCAAAGTGCGAACTTTCTTCTTGCTTGCGGATTCAGCAGTCAAAGCTTGTTCAAATTATGCGTTGAGAGATAAGTGCTGGGAAAAGCTGCTTAGTGTTCGTCTGAAAAAAGTGAGTGTGCCAAGCAGAAGTTGTTCGATCAATGACCAACGTTGATCTTGATCTATGGGACTTTCGCTGACGTTGTACGGCGTGCCAAAAGGCTATTTCCTTGCGGTCATTTCCGGTGCATGCTCCCTAATTAGGAAACAAACATTTTTGCAACGAAAGTTCAAGCTGCTAAGAGAGAACACGCAACCTTGTGTTGGATCTTGCTACTTCTGGCACGACCAAGCGAATGCGGACTTAGCATATTACCAAGACCAAAGGTGCTTTTTATGCCTTAGGTCCTTTGCTCGTTTTTGCATCGGCGTAAGAAGAGTAGTTCCGAACCAGGGCGCATGGGCCAAAGGTCGCTAAAGGAGCAGTTACCTGGGTACAGCATGTGTTATTAGAGATGACATCGCTTTCACCGCGCAGTAACTGGATCTCGTGAACTGATAACTTCACGCAAGAAACACGAAAAATTGGGGGATGGCGGCTCCGTGAGGGGACTTGCTAGAAGAAACGCTATTCCGGTGTTCTGTGTTTTACTGCAGTGACAACGGCAGATGCCTTGAAAATGCCCTCTCTGCGAGGCGTTTTGCCCACGTTCTTCGAAGTTCATCCCGTAGACCAATGGCGACACGATGTTTTGTGACCATACCAAACATTTCAGACTGCTGTGGAAGTTCGAGTAAGTACCTACTGACTCATACGTTAGGATGCATTCTAGAAAGTTTCTGCGCTAAACAAGAAACGTCGACGTGGAACTTTTTCTTCGAGACAAAGAACGAAGTCCGCTTGTACTAGGGCAACGAAAGAAAACAGAAAATTAGAGTGAAGCTGGCGATAGGCAGTCAAATGATGGGTGTCCTCCGACGCTAACGCATAAGCAAGAAGTAATCGCTGCTTACGCTCACGGGCAGTGAGTCACCCAGAAAATAAGTCGAATATAGGTAATCGGGATTGGCTCCATTGTCACGATAATTGCAAAGACAGGTTTAAGCATTCAGCAACTTTAGCGAGCGAAACTACCTAGTTGCAGTCTACGGCAATCAGTTAGAAATTTGCGGATTTTGGTTAGTTAAAGCTCACTTTTAAACACCTACCAGTAAGCGCGATAAATGTAAACGAGTGCGGTTTTGCGGTAGCTGATGGAAAATACGTGGAATTCGGCTGGACACTGTCAAGAGTTACGATAGTCCAGAAGGTAGTAGCGGAACTTTTGATTCATACTAATCGCCCTAGCGAACGAGCATCTCGGTCGGCTCACATTACAGGCAACGGGCTCACTGGACAATGTAAGCGATATTCTTCAGGGATAATCCCCACGTACTCGACAGTGTTGCTGGAAATGGAAATGGAAATTGTGGAAATGGAAATGCTACGAAAATCGCTAGTGGGAAATGGAAAATGGAAATTTCGGCAAAATGCGGCAGTGGGAAATGAATGGAAATGGAAATTTCGAAAACCGAATATTCATTCATTTCCAACATGTATAATTTCCCTTAATTTTCGGTCGACACCGTCATAGGAGTTCCTTGTGGACTTAGACAGCGACTTCATCTGTCGTCTGATAGCCGACCGCATGAGGAACGAAGACGAGAGCGAAGCTGTCTCCGACGCGGAATCTGCGGGCGCCACGACGACGAGTACGAGGAGATGATGCTCAAAAAGCGCAAGCTCGAGAGGCGTCTGAGCTCGCAGGACAGGACTGCGGGACACGGAAGCGGATCGCTTACGGAGACAAAGGAGTACATCAACGCTGTACTCTACCAAGACTTCCGCGCTACGGAACCACTCGAATGGTGGCGTTCAGAAGGATCGGTGAAGTACCCGAAAGCGCACCCGGTGACTTTTAAATACCTAGCTGCGCCTGCAACTTCGGCCTCAATTGAACGATGCTTCAGCCACGCCAGTTTGGCTGTTGTCGGCAAGAAAAATCGCACTCAGGAGAGTCTCCTGGATGACAAGCTGATGTACCACCTCAACGAAAACATCTCTCGCTAGATGATTTGCGTGTTTGACGCTGTGTTTAATTGTCGGAACGTCATTTAACCCGTTAAATCGGTTCAGTTGGAAATGAATGGTGGAAATTGTGGAAATGGAAATGGTACCAAAAACAGCTAGTGGGAAATGGAAATGGAAATTCTGGAAAAAGAATTCTAGGAAATGGAAATGGAAATGACGGAAGTAAGTGGAAATTCAGCAACACTGGTACTCGAGTCTGTGATAGCGAGCTATGCTGCTTGAGTGGCTAGGCGAAACTGGAGGCTGATCCGGGCTTTGTCCCACAGTGTGAAACAGTTACACCTCTTATCAGCAAGCATTCTTTGAGAACGACGAAGACATCGCTTTAGCGTTCGGAAAGACTTTCGGAACACCGTGCCCGAAGCCTAGACCACCGGGACTCCGACGCCGGAAAACAATACTCGATGTTAATTTTGCTGCAAAGCCAGGGTGATGGATTAATACCTATGCAAGACTGGTTCAAATTTTACCCCGTTTTTTGGCCGCTAAGCCGCTTAAGATGCAGTCGTGCAAGAATGAATGCGGTGCACCGCATCGGCCATGAATGCTAGATAAGAAGTGGACAATGAGCATTGTCTTCGCTGATAAGGAGAAATGGATAAACAACCAGCAGCTTCGCAGCGACCTTAGAAACGCTTTCCTACATCGTGCGAAAAGTGGACCCACGCTGCAGCTCTATTTCTTGGCGGATTTACTCTAGTCGCCGCCAGGTGCCCCATGGGAGCCGTCCAAGGACCGTCCGTAAGCGACTGCTATCCATACAACACTAATCGGCTCTCGGGGCTCTAAGAAAAAAATTTCAAGCTACCCCTCGAGTTTGGTATCATTTGATAGCCCGTGAAAAGTTATTAAACGAGTTTATATTTATTTCATCGGAAGCCCCCTTTTGACCCCTAAAAAGGGGGGCGACCCCCCCAAAATGGTGATTTTTCGAGGTTTTGCTAGAACATCGTGTCATACCTCATATGAAAGCCCCTGAAGAGCTGATTACAATGCATTCTTCATTTTTGTCTCAAGACCCCTTTTGACCCCTAAAAAAGCGGGCCGACCCCCCAAAATGACAATTTTTTTAGGTCGTGCTGGAGCATTTAGTCATGCCTCGAATGAAAGCCCTTGATGAGCTGATTACAAATCATTTTTAATTTTTGTCCCGAGACCCCCATTGGACCCCCATAAGAGGAGGCCGACACCCCCAAAATGGTGATTTTACGAGGTTTTGCTAGAACATCGAGTTATCCATACAACCCTAAACGGGTCCTTGTATCCCTAAACAAAATTTTCCGCTAGACCCTCGACTTTGGTATCGTTCGACAGCCCTTGAGAACCTAAGAAACGAGTTTATAATTTTTTCTGCTGTAACCCCCTTTGACCCCTAAAAAAGGGGGTTTCCCCCAAAAGGTGATTTTTTTCGAGGTTTTTCTAGAACCTCGAGTCATACCTCAAATGAAAGCCCTCGATGAGCCGATTACAAATCATTCCTCGTTTTGGCTACGAGACCCCCTCAGGCCACGATAAAAGGGGGTCAAGCCCCCAAAAATAGTGGTGTTTCGAGATTTTGCAAAAACCCCGAGTCATACCTCAAATGAAAGCCCTTGATGAGCCGATTACAAGAAAACCTTTCTTCGTTTTGGTCCGAAAACCCCCTTTGACCCCTAAAAAGGGGGTCGTTCCCCCAAAAGGTGGTTTTTCGAGGTCGCATTGAAACCTCTTGTCATACCTTAAATGAAAGCCTTTGAAGAGCTGGTTACAAAACATTCTTTGGTTTGGCCAGAAGAACCCTTTGACCCCTATAAAAGGGGGTCAACCCCCAAAAACTGTGATTTTTTCGAGGTCGCATTGAAAACATCGTGTCATACCTCACTGTGTGTAGTTTATCGGTCATTCTTCATTTTGAATCCTTTCACATGCTGCATTTGGAGTAACCTTGATCCAAAGTACAAAATACTCAGAATTTCGCTTTTCTTCAGTAAACGATGATTTCCTAGACGCGCGGCGCGCGAAGCGCGCCAAGCGGCTAGTATTTACGTAAACGACGCGGCACTGTGGCTCAGCGCGGAAGAGCGATGTATTCAAAAAGGCGGTCATCTGACCTCCATCAGCGGCGCCCTCGTCAATTCCTTTTTGGCAGTGTCGGCGGCAAAGAACTGTTCGCCGGAGTACTGGATCGGCGGGGCGTGGAATTTGGAAGTGCCGAACGCGTGGGTTTGGTCCGATGGAAGGCCGTTCCGCTACAAGAACTGGGCTCAAGGTACGTATGAGTTTGAGTTTCCCGTCAAACCCCTCGCCCCAACGGGCTGCATGCCGACTTAAAATTTCAAGGCTACTGCTTGGGTCTGGTAATAAGCTACGAATTAGCGCGAAGGCCTTAAAACATTGTGCCTCAAATGTGCACCGACAAGCGTAAGTGACGACGCAACGGGATTCCCCGAATAACCGGACAATGGCAATGTCATTGCATATGGACACGAGACAAAATTTTGGCACTGAACCAAGGGTGAGACAGCGGACGTGGCAGCAAGGAGAATACTGGCGGCTACGGCTTAGGGTGCTCTATTGGGATAGGCGGCTCAGTGGTAGTTGGGTGCGCACTTGGTTAACCTCTTACAGGGCAGCCTCGGCAGACGGACAACGCTCAGTGCCTGGTATTTGATCCGCGAACGAAATTGTGGTATGGAAGAACGTGTAACGTATATCGTCCGTATGTGTGCCGGCAAGTTTACCGCCGCACTTGAACATTAACACGAAGACACTGTATTAGAGTACCAGCTATAACGAGCGATGATCCTCATGATCCGGACACTACAAGCAGGGAATGTGACTGTCCCACACTTGCACCTCAGGCGCCAACGACCGCCTCACCAGCGGAATGCATAACCGCCAAAGCAGAGTGTACCTGCCCTACGACTTCTAACTGGAGCTTTTGGACGTGCCCCACGGCGTCGACTTTTGTCACTGAAAAGCAGTCAACGTCAACTCCGCGACCTCCAGAACACTCAACATCGACTTCGACGGAAACGACCCACGCACCCATGCCGTCTACAACGAGCATCTCATTTGAAACGACGACGTCATCGTCAAAATGCCCACTAGGATGGACATACGGGCCTTGGTCACGTAAATGTTACTATGTAGGTTCAGCCAACTCTTCTTTCTGATCATATCCTTAAAAAAGAGAGAAAACATGGGACATCACAATGTTTTGAGCTTGTATTAATTTGTTTACAAAGGTGACGGCTTTAACAAGGAAGTACCTCACCATACATGTCGGGGGGGGGGGGGGTTTCGGCAAGTCCTAAACGCATTCCTCCAGGCAAAACGTATGAACAGTAAAGGCAGGATCTAAATCCTAACGTACCGGTACACTCGTTAAATGACCAGGAGAGGGATGAATCCGAAGGACCTCCCACTAGTAATTTCGGTCCTAAAACATCTTGGTCTCTCAACTCGTTTGACTTCGTTTGCCCCCACCCCCCTTGGGCGCCATGATGAAGATTTTTCAACCCTGTCCGGGGGAGGGGGGGGGGGGGGGAAGGTGTGTCGGAGGCCGTGGAGGGGGGCGGGGGTCGGCGTTCCGGGGCCGGCCCCTCTGTATCCCAAACTTCGCTAAAATTACCCCACAAGGGCCTAAAAAGTCATCAGAATGCCTCCAGGTCGGCAACTATAATGATTTTTGTGTTCCTTCCTTTCTTTATTATCATGTTTTTGTGCTAAAACTGTCACCCTTGAATAGCATTCCGCTTTTACACCGTTCATTTTATTCACTAAAGGGTCGCCCCAAGAATTTGGTGAAAAAGGGGGCCGGCCCCCACATCGCCTCCTGGTCATCATCAGCTTAAGCAACTTGAACGTGAAATACTTTCTTTCTTTTAAATATCTTGGTCCGTGATCCTAACAAACCCCCTCCATCCCCACGCCTCCTCACGGTAGCAGCAACCGGTCACTCCTGTATAGACGTACCCCTGTACCTAATAGATCCAGATTATCGGCAACGGACGGAACCGGTGACTTGCAGGTCATTTAGGGAGCATCTGTAAATAAGTGGGCCAACTGGACGTGGTCTGACTCGTTCTGTAAGGGCATTGGAGCCGAGCTGGTATCGATACACAGCGTGGAACAATGTTACCCCTGACTAGCTTAGGCATTGGCATGGGGAAGCTAAACTAGGACCTTCTAGAAATTGTTAACGACTATAACTTTTCGGTATTGCTTTGGAACTTTTCACGTTGGCATTTAACGGCGACGGGTACGAAACGGGTCATACATATTGCGACCACGAATGGCCAAACGTCAGTTTAGGCTCAAAACGCTCATGATAACGATTACCATAACTGGACGTGGAACCACTCCTTCTGCAAGGGCATCGGCGCAGAGCTGGCATCGGTCCATAGCGAAATCGAGAATTTGTGGCTTTCAGGTTAACTTCCCTTTATTGTAGCTGGCTGACAATTGTTACATATAGGCTTTGCCTCCAGCAGCCGCAGTATGCTCGGCTACAGTTACGCTATTGGGCTGTACAAAAACAAGCAAGGTCAATGGCTCTGGAGCGTTGGAACCCCGTTCGCTTACAGCCATTTCGACGTGTACTGTGATCCCAGCACAGCGTCCTACGTTTCGTTGGGAACTTCTTGGGAGTTGACATCAATTCCTTCCTTGTATTGGACGTGCGATAACGGAATGGACACGTTCTTCACCGTCCTTTGTCATAAGGAAGTGATTTGAATGAACTAGCTTAATACGTGCGGCCATTTATCCTGGCGCAACGCAAATGCTCAGAGCTATATGATTGATGAACGGTCGAGTGCTCGCATAAGGTGCTATGACAACTTGAAAACGTCAACCTGAAAAAACGTCAACTTGAAAAAAACGTCAACTTGAAAATTTATGCGTCAACTTGAAAATTTAGACGTCAGCTCGAAAATTTACTAAAAAATTTTGAAAAAGTTGTGCGTTAACTTCGGAATATTTGTCCTTACTTGTAGACACAATGACGCATTTCCCTTTATGGACGAAACCGCATCTGTATCGCAAGCAAGGCTAATTGAGTAAATGACATAACCGTTGACCAAGATGTAGGATAACGACTCAGGAAAGCATCAGGATAAGGGGAAGGCAAACAATGAGTTATTACACAGTCTTAGATCTGGTTTCGATGGCCCGACGCAAAGTTGCCACTGAGCTGGCCCAAGACTCAGGTGGGACGAAGACGAGAGCACCGATGCGCCTCACAAGGCGCGGTACAGCATCGTTATCCGAGTAGTCCGCTTGCAGACCGTTTTCAAGTTGACGCATAAATTTTCAAGACGACGTTTTCAAGTTGACGCATAAATTTTCAAGACGACGTTTTCAAGTTGACGTTTTCAAGTTGACGTTTTCAAGTTGCCGTTTTTTCAAGTTGACGTTTTCAAGTTGACGTTTTTTCAATTTGACGTTTTTTCGAGTTGACGTTATCAAGTTGACGCGGTTTTTATGCAAGTTGACGTTTTTTCGCGTTGACGTTTTCAAGCTGACGTTTTACACTCGCATAATGTCTTTCGAAAGGCCGTACTTTCCCCTGTTCTATCGATGCTATTACTCATACGCGGTAGCTGAACAGAAACCGGAATAATCAATTGCGACAATATCTAGGAATGTCCTGCGCTAAAAGAAATGATGGACGACGACTACGTGTAATTTTTTCCTCGAGAAAAGAATGAAGTCAGCTTGTTCTAGGATAACGAAAGAAAAGCGGAAAATTAGGGTGAAGCAGGCGAAAGGCAGTCGAATGATGAGTGTCCTTCGACGCATACGCAAGAAGTAATCACTGCTTCCGCACGCGGACAATGAAGTCGTTCGCATAGCTGCCAAGGTACAGGTACTTGGAGCCGTCGTCGCAAACCTGAAAATTGTCGGTCTGTGCGGGACAGCCAAAACTGTTTTTGCGCGAACTTCAGTCTCCAAGAAGAGGGTTAGCGAGCCGAAAAACAGCGATTACCTGGGAGATGTCGTGGATATAGCTGCCCTCGGGGTCGTGGTACGACGCGATGATTTCACCCTCCTTGTTGAGCTCAGCGAAGAGGCCGTACTGCTTCGAGGACATCCGACGTCCGGCCAAGAACTCCCGGATGAAGTCGAACTCCATTATCTAGCAATGATATATTACGTTCCGGCTCGGTGCCGCCCCGTACTCATCGTGTTGTTCCAGGGAACCGAAGACGGAACGTGGGATCATAGCGGAACAGACTGGCGTACCGAGGATCCTAACCTAGAGGGGGGGGGGGCAAGAGCGTAGGGTGGGCCAAGATTTTGACCGCCATAAAATCTCCCTTGATCCCCTTTACCTATTTTTTCGGCGACCTTTGAGCGCCACAATCATAAGGCCCCCTTTGATACTTTTCGGACCCTTCGGATTTTAGGGGGCATGGCCCCCTGCCCCAGGGTAAGTACGCCACTGGCGGAACAGATCGCGGCACTGTGACGTATTTTTCACGTTTTGCCGTGTCATACACCTTTTTCGTTTTGGGGCAACGGCAAACAGAACGGACGGAATTCATAGGTGTTTCAGGTGTGATCGTGAAATGTGCTACGATCGCTTACCTCTCCGAGTATCTTGCGGATCGACGGGGACTTCTGAGTTTTGTCGAGGAGCGACAAATGCTCCGGATGGCGAGTCATTGCGAGCGCAACGAAGTATGTGCCCGAGGACGTGACGCGGATGTTGTCCGGGAAGCCGGGAAGGTTCTCGACAAAGTTCTCCTGTCGTCCCGTCTTCGGCCCGGAGAAGTAGTACCTAAACCATACGACTACGCGTTGAAGAAGAACGCCAGGTTTTCAAAAACGAAAACGGTGCACGCTTAGTAGACATTCACCGCGGAATTTTGGTACCCAAAAGTTGCCTTTATACCAACTTTGGCCTACGCCTCAATGCGTCGTAGGTGCTCAAGATTTTAGGCTAATTCGAGCCGTTCGCCTCCTCCGAAAATGCGAACCCTTAGAAATTCCGGTATGGCTTGCAATCCTGCACGGCAGCCTGCTTGAATCAGAGGATACCTTGCCTACATAGCAAGTCCTTGACATCGCAGACTCATCGGACATGCCTCATGTCGCACGCTGACCATCTTTGCCTACACTGTCCAAACTGTCAACGCGAGTGCCCTGCCACCAGCTGCACAAGCTCTGCGATTTGCCGCATTTCCTTTGGATTGTTTGACTGATGCCCGCCTTAGAGTCGGATACTTCTTGAAACATTGGAAAACATCTTCTCCCACTGGCCGCTAAAGTACAGGTTTTAACCTTCATGGACGGATCCGGCCATACGGTCATACACCCGCTACCCGTCGGTAAAAAACCCGATCTGCGGCGGTAGTGTACCGAACACGTTGTCGTAGGTAAAGGATGAAAGAATACTTACCGAATGACGCGAGCTCCGCCGGTCTCGTCGATCAGAACCGACTGGCGATCAGCGTGGATCTGTATGCCATTCGGGAAGTTGAGGCCGTCCAGCAAGGTTGTGGCTTTCCGGCTGGAGATCTTCACTTGAAGCACACTAAATGCGAAAAGTAGAATCATTATAAAGAGCAAACATCTTTAAATGACTTCAATCTTCCTACAGAACTCCTGTCGGCGTTGAACATTTGGTATTCCTAGCTTCACCAGATTTCCAGGCCGTCACCATTTTCTGGGCATAGTGCTGAAACCCAAAATCAGGGCTGGGGGTACCGAGTATCGGAATCCGGCGGTTTGGGTTAGACTTAGACGACCGTACCGTATTCCGTACCGTACAGTACCGTATTCTACGGTACGGAGTACGGTACGGGGGGGGGTGTCGCGTCTAAGTATAGTTTGGGTACCGGTACCGGTCCCCGTGCTTAAAAAATTTTCCCCCAGCCCTGCCCAAAATCCAGGTTCGTGACTCACCGGAACCCCATATATGAGAGAAACTGGCAAAAGTTGAATTCGTGAAAGAAACGGACCCATCGGGAAAATTCTCAGACCCGTGCTGCCGGGATTGTGCAAGGTTTTCTTGTCGCAGGATAGTCTGAGATACTGGGACTTCGAGAAGTGTCCTAGTGGAACATAAAAGCCTCCGAAAAAAAACTAGCCTTGATAATGTTTTGAAGGGAGCCAAAACGCGAGCGGATGCATTCGACACTTACCGTCCGTCACCCGCGTGTTCCAGAAGCGGCTTCATTGAATTCTCGAAGCCGTACCTCGTCGAAGCGTCGCTCACTATCTAAACGACGGGCTTTTGCTATGCGAAACGCCTTGACTGGGCTACCAGTGTGTCGTTGTCGACGATGTCGAGGTCGTCGATGAACTTTGCGGGGCGACCGTCGATGATCGAGTCGGCGGCAAGAATGAGCTCCGTGGTGCCTGAAATAAGCCTGTAAGCTTAGTTTTTCCAGAGCTTCCGGCAAATAGAGTGTCGCTCAGAATACAGAAGACCACCCGAAAATGATGAATCTTGATAGCCTAAAGATGTTAAGACGGGGATGTAATGCGACGCATGCATTAGCATGTGCGAACGCTATACGGCTCCACCTACTTGGGCATGCACTGGCTACAATGGAGGTTTTGTCGGAAATAAGGACTAAGGCCCTATTCATAAAGAATCTAGCACTTTTTTGCTAGCCACAAAAGTCACAAAGAAGTTGTTAAGACCGGGTTGGCGACCCACGCGACATGCGCATTAGCATGTAGGAATGCAACGCAGCTCCACCTACACGGGCGTTCACTTGCTAACATGGTGATTGTACGTCTGACATGTTTTGTCGAAAACGAAGACTTAAAAAATGAAGAAATAAATTCATAAAAGAACGAAACATGTTTTTGAGATTCTAAACACCTTCAGACTGGACGTTTTGCATGTCGTGACCGATCCTCGTTTTGTCCTGCACTTCTTTATGGTCAAAATCGAGTGTCAGATCGGGGCACTTAATCGGCAACGGACATTGGGAAGGCCGGACTATTATTCGAAAGTGATAGCGCATCGCTCATGTCGTATCCAGCGTTCGGGTTTAATTCTGCTGTGATTTGGGACTGTGAGTCCACTCGATTGTCAGGTTTTATTTTGCCTACGCAACTGACCTTTAGCGAAGTCCACCGTGTACACCCCGAGGTTGGCATCTGCGACAACGAACACTTCGTCCCGTAGCTTTCGAAGGCCAAGCGGCCGTCCGCAGTATGGGAGCGTATGGTGGCTGCCTAAGCGACAGCATAATCATTGAAATTCGACGTGCAACGTTCTTGCCGTCGCAGTTCTTGTGCTTGCTGAAGCGAACCGACTTCTGCACGACGCCGTCGACGATCTTCACAATGCGGCCGTCGCCAAGACCCGTGTAAAGAGTGCCTAGAACGTGGGATTCAAGTGAACCACAGGGAACACAGAACGGAGGTTTCCTTGTGGCTAAGCTGTCACATTCGCTTCCCAGCTTGTTCGTTTCAGGAAAATAGACACACGTCACAGGTTTTATCAGTTTAAGTAAAAATTACCGTTGCAGCGCTTAGCCAAACTTGTCCGGAAAAATGCGTAAAGAAAAGTCATTTCCTGTTGATTACCATTCGTAACGGGCTTCCGTCGCAATGAAACGATTCTTGTAAGAGAACATTTCTTTGCGAATAGAACACTGCAAGCAATGGCCATTTTTGAGAATCGTCCAAGAGGGGTCGCATGTGGGAAATTTGCAAAATTTTAAAATTTTCTACTTGCGCTGTACCTGCGGCACGCCGCGAGGTGGTCGCCGTCGCCCGCAACCACCCTCTAACACTGCTTTTTATGACAAATTTTACCAACAAGGGAAAATGACCGTGGAAGCGACTAGTGGAGGACCAATGGCAAGCACTTCGAAATCACATTTTGTCAAAAAACGTGGACGAAAAGTTGCACAAAACTTGAATATACATGCAGCCGACATTGACAGACTAATGTATTATCGCAGGTTTTAGTAATCTATACGGATAGTTCCTTGCAATGCAGTTAGCCGCACTATTCCGAAAGACAGGATAGTATACTATCGCTTACCGCAGGTATTAGTAACTCAGCATAAAAAGTGACTGTCGCAGTGCGTGACCGAATTTTGCCCTAATTACGTAAACAAAAAGCACTCCGGATCATTAAGAGACTTACTTCCTTCGCAGTGGATCGACTCCGGCGAGAGGATCTTTCCCTTGAGGATGTACTGGGGTTCTTTGATCACATTCGGCGTAAGCGCACCGGTGTATTTCGGCGGCGGAGGGAGTCTAAAGAAGCAGATTAGTCTTGCTGTCCACATGAGGGGTCCGAACTGGTAAGCGTCTTCGAGCAACGACGGGCGCACTTACGTAAAGGACTGCGGCTGGTAGTCACCCCGCTGCAGCAGCAAAGCGATTCCGAGAAATGCGATGGACCCGGAGAGCAAGAGTTTGCCCAGAATGGAGCTAAACGCGACTGTTCTTCTTCATGATGACACGAAGGCGGGGCTGAGAGATTCGCGGAAACAACCAAACGCATCGAACTTACACGAGTCCCATTATGCGGCTCGATACCGAAGCATAGAGGGCCCGGAAGAAGAGACGTTATCGAGTTAAACCAGCGACGGAATTTAACACGTTAGTCATGGTGTGGAGGCAAGGACAGGGAAAGGCAAAAAAGCAGCGCTCGACGCAGCATTCATCAGACCCGAAGGAAACCAGAAAAAGAAAATGAGTAACGCATGCCTTAGAATTCGGCGGCGGTCATGACGCGGCCGGAGAAAGAAGGCGATATGTTACTTCAGAAAAAAAATTCCGGAACGCCTCAGAGTGCAAAAGACCACAGCTGCGACCGCTCCTCTCCGTCATTTTTGATCTTTACGTTTGAATGGCCACATGTAGCAGATACCAGATGGATTGGTCGGACAAATCGGAGCAAAAAAAAGCTGATGATTGCTTACATCGGTGCTTACATCGACAAGGTGCTTAACGGTCATCCGAGCCGGAAAGGGAAATTGGCCCGAAACATTTCTTGGTCTGTTTTCAGTCACGAACGATGAATTTTCCGTGCAGCGCAAATCAGTGGACAACACTCGGTGTGTGCGACCGTCGAGCAGAGCGACAAAAGGTCAACTAGTACACGGGTAAAAACATCTTGTTAAGGAACGAACTGCTTCACTTAGCGGAGTCAAATGGGCCATGCAACGACGATGCAACTTTGTACAAGCCTCAATCAAAAGTCGAGAAAACGTCACGTAGGGAGCGTACTTTTTGGCGGCAAGATGCAACTGGTCCGGGGTTAATTACAAAGTGTGAAATATTTGCATCTCTTATCAACAAGCATTCTTTGCTAGCGAAAAAGGCGTCGCTTGAGGAATGGCCAAGACTTGCGAAGTATCGGGACCGAGGCGTGGACCAAAGGGGTTCCAGATACCGGAAACGTTACTCGATGTAAATTTCGCTCGAAACCAGGGTGCTGAATTCATACCTATGCAAGACTGGCTCCATATTTTACCCTTTTTTTTGGCCGCTAAGCCGGTTAAGATGCAGTCTTGCATGACTGAAGGCGGCTTTGCAAACCAGTCATTAATGCTTGATAAGAAGGAAACAATGGCTTTTGTTTTCGTGGCCCTTGAACCTGATAAGGAGAAATGCACAAACAGCTATCAGTCCCCCACTTGCCTTCGACACATATTGCTACGTTGTGCAAAATGTGGATCCATACTGCAGCGTTTTTTCTCGGCGGATTTGCAGTGGTCGCCGCAAGGTGCCCGATGGGAGCCGTTCAGGGCCCGTCCGTGCGCGACTGCTACATTTACGTAAACGATGCGGCACTGTGGCTCAGCGCTGAAGAGCGATGTATTCTCAAAGGCGGTCATCTTGCCTCAATCAGTGGCGCCCTGGTCAATTCCTTTTTGGCGGTGCCGGCGGCGAAGAACTGTTCGCCGGAGTATTGGATCGGCGGCGCGTGGAATTTGGAAGTGCCGAAAGCGTGGGTTTGGACCGATGGACGGCCGTTCCGCTACACAAATTGGGCGCAAGGTGCGTATTGGTATCACCTCTTGACTAGTGACTTTGACTTTGGTGCTGACTAGTCCCGGCTTAAAACCTCAACTGACTGTTTGACCCTAGGAATAAGCTGCACCAACTTACTAATGTTACTCAGCCTCCATAAATGCTTAGCCTCTTCGTTAGGGCTAGGCTTGGGAACGAAGAAGCATGATGTTCCAAAATTGAGCACAAGTGTGCTTCGCGCCGCTGCTGAATTTGTCTTTCATCCGGGCGCTGTACGCGAGTTGCTTAAGCTTAGTAAGGCTACGGCATACTGTCGCGGTGGCTCACTAGCGTATTTGGGTATTTTTATGCCGGAACCACCATCCAAAAAACCGCAACCCAGATAGGTACTTGAAGCTGGCAAATGCTGTTTCGCTGGCGTAGGCCCTTCAGTGGTAATCGGTAGATACTTGCTTACCTTGTTGCAGGGCAACCACGGCAGACTGACAACACTCAATGCCTGGCATTTGATGCGAGAACGAACCTGTGGTATGGAGAAGCGTGCAACTTGTATCGTCCGTATGTGTGCCGGTAAGTTTACGTACGGAAAATGCTTATTCAACACTGTTACGCGTTATCTTAGAGTACCAGCTATAACGAGCGATGATCCTCATGATCCGGGCACTACAAGCAGGGAATGTGACTGTCCCACACTTGCACCTCAGGCGCCAACGACCGCCTCACCAGCGGAATGCACAACCGCCAAAGCAGAGTGTGCCTGCCCTACGACTTCTAACTGGAGCTTTTGGACGTGCCCCACGGCGTCGACTTTTGCCACTGAAAAGCAGTCAACGTCAACAACGACGGTAGAACACACAACGTCGTCTTCAACGGAAACGCATCATGGACGCACACCGTCTACAACGACGTCGTCATCGTCAGTGTGCCCATCGGGATGGACGTACGGGCTTTGGTCACATAAATGTTACTACGTAAGTTCGGCTAACTCTCCTTTCTTATCATCCTTATACACCAAAGGGCTGGTGCATGTCAGTTGCCCAAAAATTTGCGTTTCCCGCCGATCGTGATACAGTTCGATAACTCACGAAAAGCTGAGGGAAAATGGAAAGCTGCTGCTCAATGTGTTGGCTACGAAAAAGTTATGGTCCTTCAAAGTTCGATAATTTGCCTCCTGCTTCCATGCGGTAGCGAGCGCTATGCACGCATAAACATAGCGGGTAGGAAGGAGACCTTTTTCCAAACGAAGCCTAACAGGGGTTTTCAAGAATGAAGAATCCAAAAATAGCATCCATTTTCCAAGGCGGGGTCCTCTGCGGATCATGGATAGGGGTCCTGCTTACATGCGATCGCGAGCGCTATTCATGCGCGCATAGCGTATTACGCGCATAGCGGTTAGGAAGGTGATATTTTTGTCCGAATCTGCCCCAGATAGCGTAGGGCTTTCGTGTATAAAGAATACGGAAGCAGCGCCCTTTTTTTGCAAAGTGGGGCAATTTAGTATTTCCCCTAATTGTGCGGCCGGCCGGCCTATTTTTCGATGGCTCCGAGAATTGGGGCAAAGCGAAAAGTGCCACCAGGGGTATTCCTCGAAACCCCAGAAGCCCAGAACAAAATTCTGAGGAATATTCCCAGATCCCCAGGTAATGTGTTCCTCGAAACTCTGGGTGCCCAGATGCACAGAAAAGTTATTCTGTGGTTCTGGGTGGGCGAAATCCCCAGATCCCCGGGATGTCTGTTCCTCGAAATTTTCTGGGCATCTGGGCATTTTGGCTATTCTGGGGATCTTCGTTCCACGGATATTTCTGTGAGTATGATCCGAAGAACGCTTTTTTCGAAAATCCAAAGGGTCCCCCCTTGGTGATTTCGTCGAAAACGTGAAAAATCAAAATGCGTATATGTGTACCGGTTTGAACTAAAACCTGAAATTAACGCATTTTCCCATATTTTTTCATCAATACCGCCCCCCCGAGCGACTTCACCTCGGGCGGGGGGGGGGGGCAGACCCCTCTCGGTGGGCGTTTGCCCCCCTCTGGGAGGGAGAGGGGGGAGGGGGGTTGGGACCCATGATTGCCACCGGTACCAGTGGCTTTGGGTTTTTTTTTATTTTTCGTCTTAATTTCAGACAGTCATAACTATGCATAAAGCGTCAAAATAAATCATTTGAGGGCATAAATTCAATACTTTTTTGGTCACCTGTGGGAGGCCGGTCTGTTACGGGACTGGTCTAATAGGGGCGGCCGCATAATTAGGGAAAATACGGTAAGTGGATGATAATCATCGTGGAAATGAGTTGACGACTTTTCCGTCTCTCGTGATGATCATCATCATCTTCGTAACATTGGTGCTTTGATAATTCATAATAATGAATCATATCCGGGTAGTCGTTATCAGCCCAACTTAATGATTGTCACGTCATTACGATGAACATTAAGAAAAACTTTAGTAACTGAAGTTTTATTTCCTTTGTATATCGTGACGACTGATCTTAACTAACCCCAGTGGCGGTTCTAGGATCCAGTCAGAGGGGGTGCGCATGATAAGGGGAGACCCTTACCTATTTTTTGTCATATGTATTATTAGTGGTTTTAATCAGTGATTTTGGCGTGTTTGAACCTAAAAAAGCACGCCGCAAGCTCCGGCAAACAGATTTTCTGGCTTTTTGCCATAGATCCGTCGAAAAATTTGAGACCTGAGCGGTTTTTACGGTAAAACACGGTGTTGTAGCCTGAAACATCCCGCCGCAGGCGCCCACCCTTCCCCAACCTCATCCAGGTAGCAGCAGCCGGTCACTCCCAGTATGGACGTACTCTTGAATTACCTAACAGATTCGAACTATCGCCAACGGACTTATGTGGTGACTTGGGCTAAACTACGTTACCACCCCCAAATTCCCTGCGAAACCACGCCAAATTTCCAGAGTTACCACCCCCAAATAAACAACGTAAAAATCACCCACAAATTTTATTCCGTCAGCTTAGGCCAGTTTACTCAGCCGACTTAGTCCCTGTGATACATCCACTGTCCACGCTTAGGCTGAGGCTTAGGGCGTTTCGGATTTGGCTTAGGCTTGGGTTCAGGCTTAAGAGCCCCATGAGTCAAAAAATTTTTTGCAAATAACGATGATTATGGGTGTTTCGCTTGAAATATGCCGGTGATTTCGGTAGATGTGGTGACTTTCAGTTCGTTTTAGGGAGCACCTGTTGATTCGTGGGCCAACTGGACGTGGTCTGACTCGTTCTGTAAGGGCATTGGAGCAGAGCTGGTATCGATACACAGCGTGGAAGAAAATGTCTGGCTGTCAGGTGTGAACGCCTTTGCGGAATAATACTAGCTTCGAATACATGATATTTTGTAGCGTTCCTTGCTAGCAGTTACAACAGTTTCTACGCCGCTATCGGTCTGTACAAAGATTACCTCCTTGGAAAGTGGAGGTGGAGCGACGGTAGCCCATTCGAATACGCTCACTGGCTGTCGGACGAATGTGATGATGCTGCATACGCTTCAATCTCAACCCCGTTCGATTCGTCGGCGTACCCTTCAGTGAAATGGTACTGCAGCAGAGAGTCGGATACATTCGCCGACGTTCTCTGTCAAAAACACGCGGAATCTGATGCGCAACCGGCGGTACCAACATTGCCGACGCCACCTGCGCAGAAAGGTTCATGCCCGACCGGTTGGACTTATGGTCCTTGGACGCAGAAATGCTACTACTTCGTAAGTGGGAAACGTGGGCGGAATATATCGCTGCAGTGACGCAACGCATTTGTTTTAATTCACAAGATCGCTAAAGCGCCTTCCGTTCTTAAATCAATGTCGCCTTCTGAAGCATTACTTTCGACAAGCTGGCAGAATATGAGTGGGTACACTGCGGCGACTGAGTTCAGTTTCCCTTTTTCAGATGTTTGCCGAGTTCAGTTTCAGTTTTTGAGGCAAAATTCAGTTTCAGACGCTTTCTTGACCATCACTAGGCGCTTTCAGAGGCAATTCTTTTGCTAAAATTCCCAAAGCGTTCTCGAAAATTGCTTGCTTCGGCGGGCACGTCTTAAGTCAATAATGCAGGCTGTTCAAGGGTCGTCAGCTTTTCTATCAGCTGGTAATTTGGTCAGAAAATTTCAGTACTCAGGTAAATTTTTTGATTCGGTTTTTGTTTTAAGTTTTAAGTTTCACTTTTCATTTTGCCAAGAATATTTTCGTTTGAGCCTTGACAGTGTACTATAAATGCTTGGGTACTTCTTGTTTTGTCGTGAAATTAAGGATATTGTTCGCTTAATAGTGATGGGCGGAACTTTCCTTCAAACGATGGTAGCTCTGGCTGGTACCAAACGATGGTAACGATGGTAGCCTTTGGTATGACCCTTTGGCACGCATATTGGCTACATCGACTGCTGTTACCCTTGACTAGTTTTAGGCATTGGCATGGAAAGGCTAAAATAGGACCTTCTTGACATTTTTAACGACTATAACTTTTCGGCGTTTGCTTTGTGGAACTTTTCTTGTAAGCATATAAGGCGACGGAACGAAACGGGTCATACATATTGCGACCACGAATGGCCCAACATCAATCAATTTAGGCTCAAAACCCTCGCGATAACGAGTACCATAACTGGACGTGGAACCACTCCTTCTGCAAGGGACTTGACGCAGAGCTGGCATCGGTCCATAGCGAAGTCGAGAATTTGTGGCTTTCAGGTTAACTTCCCTTTGTTGTAGCTGGCTGACAATTGTTACATATAGGCTTCGGCTCCGGCAGCAGCAGTATTCTCGGCTACAGTTACGCTATTGGACTTTACAAAAACGAGATGGGTGAGTGGCTCTGGAGCGATGGAAGCGCTTTCGATTACAGCCATTTTGACGTAAACTGTGATCCCAACACCGCCTCCTACGGTTCGTTGGGAACTTCTTGGGAGCTGTCATCAATTCCTTCCTTGTATTGGACGTGCGAAAACGGAATGGACACGTTCTTCACCGTCCTTTGTCAAAAGGAAGTGGATTGAATGAACTACCTTAATATGTGCTGCATCTGTCTTAGCGCACCCCAAATGCTCAGAACTACATGCTTGCTGCACGACAGGGCCCGAAGACCGTACTTTCCCCTATTCTATGGATGCTGTTATTCAGATGCGGTAACTGCGAAGAACCCCGGATAGGCAATTACGAGAATATGTAGGAATTGAACAAAATGACGGACAATGACATTTTTCCTCGCGACAAAGAACGAAGTCCGCTGGTTAACGAAAGGCAAGCAGAAAATAAGGGTGAATCAGGCGAAAGGCAGTCAAACGATGGCTGTTGTCCTCCGATGTTGACGCATGCGCAAGAAGTAATCACTGCCTCCGCACGCGAACAATGAAGTCGTTCGCGTAACTGCCAAGGTACAGGTACTTGGAGCCGTCGTCGCACACCTGAAAATTATGGGTCTTTGTGGGATGGACAAAACTTTTTTTTGCTCAGCCTTATGTCTACAAGAAAAGTCTTACGGAGCTAAAAAAACAGCAATTACCTGGGAGATGTCGTGGATGTAGTTGCCCTCCGGGTCGTGGTACGAAGCGATGATTTCACCCTCCTTGTTGAGCTCCACGAAAAGGCCGTGCTGCTTCGTGGACATTAGAGGTCCGCCGAAGAACTCGCGGATGAAGTCGAATTCCATGATCTGAAGTTGTCGGCTTGGAGTCAAGAACATACTAAGGAAAAGGGGCAGTCACGACTGTCAGGGAAGTAGCTGGACTATAGCAAAGGGTTCATTATGGTTAGGTGCCGTGCCGTCGCGTACGCATCGTGTCGGAACATGGAATAATAGCGGAACGAAACGGATCGTGGCACGGAGCCATATGCCTGTTTCTGTTATATTTTCTTTATTTTTCCGTGTCGTTCCGTTCCGGATGCCCGCCGTTCAGGTTTTAGAACTTTTTGACTGTTCCACTAAAGCGAAAAAACGGCACGACAACACATGCAGGGTGTGAGTCAAAAGAGAAACGGTGAGCGCCACATGATCCAGTGGCGGACTAGCGTTCACTGTACCTGGACTGGACGTGTAAAATTGCTCAGGAAGCCATATGAGAGCATAAGAGCGATTAGGGTAGCATACGGCAGCATAGACTTAGGACATCCGTGCTGTTCTCCGTTCTTCCCGGCTTGGAGCACGGCACGGCGGAAGGCAGGACAGGACCGTGCTCCGTTCCGGCCAGCTCGGAACGGAGCTCGGCACGGCAGTGGTCCAGAACGGCGCCGTTCTCCGTGCCGCGCTACAGGGCAAAAATGGTCTTTTAAGTCAAAACGGAGCTAATTTTGGGCACTTTTTACCACAGCACAGGGGCGGTCCGCTTCACCTCTATGAGAAACACATCATCCTAGTGGAATTCTCTCGAACTCATCGAAATCCATCTAGTTGAGTAAACCTTGACAAACGTACCGGACTTGTTTGACATGGCACTAGACGTATTTTCGTCACTTACCTCTCCGAGTATCTTGCGGATCCACGGGGACTTTTGCGTTTTGTCGAAGAGCGACAACTGCTCCGGATGGCGGGGCATCGCGAGCGCAACGAAGTACGTGCCTGAGGCCGTGACGCGGATGTTGTCCGGGAAACCGGGAAGGTTCTCGACAAAGTTCTCTTGTCGTCCCTTTTTCGGCCCGGCGAAGTAATACCTGAACCAGGCTTCCATGCGTCCGAGGTTGTACTGGAGGTTTTTGTGAAAAAAACGTTACACGCTGCTTCCCTCTCTCTTGTACCTGCGAAGGCGTCTTTATTGATTTACTGAGCCGACTTTGGGCCAGTTAGATAGGGACGCCTGGCCCACTTCCCACTTTTTACTTACGTATGCTATACGGCTTAGCATAATCGGTACCTATAGCTGCAGATTCTTGCATTTGCGGAACAGCATAGTACGAGTAAAAACATTTTCTAAATTCGCCCTGGTCCTCTACCTAAAATGTACATGAGTGCACGCATGCAAGCTTCTGCATGCGGCACCGCTGTTACGCATGCATGTCCCAAGCATGGAGTTTCCTCGAACACGACGTCCATGTGAACATGTTTTACGGAACATCCATCGTTTTATGTTATCCGCGAAGCCCTCTCCAAGGTTCTGCGAGGCATTGCGTATTCGATACTTTTTGCACATGACGCCAGCGCTTTAGTTTATGGTGATTCAGGGGATACCTTGCCTACATAGCAAGCCCTTGACATCGGAGACTCATCGGTAATGACTCATGTCCCACGCTGCCATGCAATGGAATGAATTATTCAAAATGTCAACGCAAGTGCCTTGTCATCAAAGGGTACAAGCTCTGCGATTTTCCGCATTCCATTGTACTGCCTGACTGATGGCCGCCATAAAGTCGGAAACTTCTTGGAAGATTGGAAAAGATCTTCTTCAAATCCTACTTAACTAAAGCGCTGGTGGATTTCCGTCACAAATTTTTTTCGAGATAGCCGATCATGTTTGGTCTCATTTGATAGCCCATCGAAAGTTATATAAAAGTGGAAAGTTTCAGCTCAAACGGTCGACTGTGAAAAAAGTTAGGTATGTCCGGCCAAAGTTTTGTATGGGCACTGACGCCACGGTTTGGAACGCCTGGGAACCGTAGGAACACCATTGAACCGGAGGCAGAGTTGGAAAACATGGGGACTGACAGAGAGCGCCGGCGAACATCAGGTACATCGGGTATGCGTGGGGCCGTCTGGAAACCTGGGGGGCGTCTGGGAACCGGCGGAATCGTTATGGTACGTGGATGAACGTAGGCGAAAGACTGTGGAGGGGTGTACGTCGGGAAACGGGGGGGGGGGTACGGACGCGTGGGAGCCGGAGAACCGTCGTGGACACGAGAAACCATCTGAAACACGAATGAGCGAACTGTCGCGGACCGGAAGGAAGTGCCTGGGTACGGGACAGTGGGTTTTGAGATACATGAGCAAAGTTGGGCAACATGAGGACTGTCGGAAGGAGGAATGGTCGGGACCAGAGAGACCCATGGGGGTACGGGGGAGGTACCACTAGAACAACGAGGAAACGATGCGAGGAAGGGGAGCTTTCGGGGACAAGCGGAAGCGTAGAATACAGGCGGAACCTTGGGGTACACGGGGAACTTTGATTTCGTTCCGTAGCAGTTTTTCCATGTAGCGTCATCCGGCTAGCGGCGCGGGCGCGCGAAGCGCGCCCCGTCGCTAGTAGCCGCTAAGATACAGGTTTTAAACCGTCTTGGACGGATCAGGCCATACGGAGCTACGCCCCTTGCCCTCCCCTCGCTATCCGTTGGTAAAGACCCGATCTGCGGCGCTAGAGAACCGAGCAGGTTATCGTAGGTAAAGGATGAAAGAATCCTTACCGAATGACGCGAGCTCCGCCGGTTTCGTCGATCAGAACCGACTGGCGATCAGCGTGGATCTGTATGCCATTCGGGAAGTTCAAGCCGTCCAGCAAGGTCGTGGCTTTCCCGTTGGAGATCTTCACTTGAAGCACACTAAATGGTGAACATAGAGAATCTGCTAGAAAGGAAACGCCCTTAATGAACCTACAAAAGTTACCACCCATTAGCTATTCTTTACCCTCACTGGGTAACTGCGTTTCCTCCAAAACTGTTTAACGTCAGTCTTCAAAACTGTGTAATTAAAAGATGAAAGAAGACGAGGAGCCTTAGTCTATGCGAGCCAAGACGCGAGCGCATGCGTTCGATACTTACCGTCCGTCGCTAGCGTGCTCCAGCAGCGGCTTCATTGTGTTCTCGAAGCCGTACCTCGTCGACGCGTCGCTCACGATCTGAACGCAGGGTCCTTGCTAAGCGAAAAGCTGTTAAGTGTAGCTACCAGTGTGTCGTTGTCGACGATGTCGAGGTCGTCGATGAACTTCGCGGGGCGTCCGTCGATTATCGAATCGGCGGCAAGAATGAGCTCGGTGGTGCCTGAACTTCGCCTGGTAAGCTTAGATTTTCGATGCTTTACGGCAAACAGTGGTTCGCCCAGAATACAGAAGGTCACAGGAAACTGATAAAGTTTGCTAGCCTAAAAACCACACAGGCAGTTTTTAAGACGGGGATGCAATGCGAGGAATGCAAGCGGCTTCACCTACATGCTCTGGCCGCCTACATGGGAATGCACTGGCGAACACGGTGGTGTAAGTCTGACAGGTTTTGTCGAAAGTGAAGACTTAAGCCCCATTCATAAAGAACCGAACATTGTGAACACCGTCCGACCGGAGTTTCGTTTTTCGGGGGCGGAGGTGTGAGGGACACAGGCCGTTTTCCGTGCCGTGACCGATCGATCCCGACCGACCGATCGTGGCTTGTCCGACATTTCTTCATAGAGTGAACAATCGGACACTTAAATCACCAACGGTCAATGGACAAACGGATACCGGACCTTTTGTCCGACGATCAGTTATGTTCGTGCACGGACCGTAATCGGACTTCGGGCATGTCGCGTACTGACCTTTAGCAAAGTCCACCGTGTACACCCCGAGGTTGGCATCCGCTACAACAAACACTTCGTCCCGAAGCTTCCGTAGGCCAAGCGGGCGCCCGCAGTATGGAAGAGTGTGATGGCTGCCTAAACGATAGCATACCGGTCGGAGTTCGGCCTTTCTACCACTTACCGTCGCAGTTCTTATGCTTGCTGAAGCGAACCGACTTCTGCACGACGCCGTCGACGATCTTCACAATGCGGCCGTCGCCAAGGCCAGTGTAAAGAGTGCCTAGACGACCATTGGAACTTGGAAAAAGTTAGCTGTGCCGCTAAGAAAAGCGGATCGAATGCAAGCAACTAGAGGTAGTCAGCCGTGCCGTGCAAACGGCCATTCCCGAAACAGACAAATTTCATGTCCAATTTTATGCCGACAAAACTGCCTACTTTGGCTGGCCACACGTTTTTAGTAATTTTGTCTCGAAGCGATGTCCGTCAAAGCACTGCTTAACCAGACTTTTCCGTACTTACGCAAATGAAAGGCACTTCATACCAATGACCATTCGAGAGGTACTTGCATACTTTTTCACAGTAAATCGACTACGGGAGACGACTTTTTTGATTGACATTATAATACCGCAGCCGAAACCAACTGATTTTTGCAAACAATATGACGACTAGGGGTAAATGTCCCAGTAGCGCCTAGTGGAGGGAAATAACATACTGGGAAGATCAGGTCTTGCCCTAAATTTGAAGGGACAAACTACCTGAACCTGAATTCACGTGTAGCCGGCATTGACCGCATGGTGTACTATCGCAGGTTTTAGCAATTTAAAAGAAGACGTAGCCGAATTATTCCGAAAACACGT
The DNA here is from genome assembly GCA_020875895.1 of Aphelenchus avenae. Classification (NCBI taxonomy): domain Eukaryota; kingdom Metazoa; phylum Nematoda; class Chromadorea; order Rhabditida; family Aphelenchidae; genus Aphelenchus; species Aphelenchus avenae. Next base: position 75,993 of record JNEY01000220.1, read on the forward strand.
CGCATCTTGCCTATATCAGTCACATTTGTAGAGATTTCCTGCCTAGCAGTGATGCCAAAAAATACATAAGACAAATCCCAGTTGATGAATTTATACTCGACAATATCATGTATTTTCGCTTGCCCCAGGTTTTTGTAAGGCAACGCAAAGTTGACTGTCGCGGTGCTTGACCAAATTTTTCCCAAACTAAACTAAATTAAAGTCTCCGTATCATTAGGACACTTACTTCCTTCGCAGTGAATCGATTCAGGCGAGAGGATCTGTCCCTTGAGGATGTACTGGGGTTCTTTGATCACATTCGGCGTAAGTGCACCAGTGTATTTCGGTGGCGGAGGGAGTCTAAACAAGCACAGAGTAATCTTGCAAGGAAGCGTCTACATTAGAGGTCAGAACCAGGCAGGTTGGATTCTCGGCGAAAAATGTCCGTCTGGAAGCCCAAAAGGACAAACGTACGTAAAGGACTGCGGCTGGTAGTCCCCCCGCTGCAGCAGCAGAGCGAGTCCGAGAAACGCGATGGACCCGGAGAGCAAGAGGTTACCCAGGACGGAGCTAAACGAGATTGGATGACTTCATGATGCCACCAAGACGCCTTGGCGCCACCCCGACAGTTATAAGTGAAGCAAACTTACACGAGCCCCATTCCGCACTTCGGTATAGAAAGTAGCCTGAAAGAAAAGGCGTTACGGAACTGCAATGGACACGGTGACGACTAATTAGAAACGAAAAATGTGCGGACGTACGGACAGCAAAGCATAAGCATGAATCGGCGTCACATGGACAGGGAGAGAATTTTTCCACCGATTCTAGAACGAGACAAGACCACTGCTTCCAGGGTCCGATTCGACGTGGTTTAACAGCTTGAACGTTTTTGATCAGCTTTTTCGAAAGGCTCAACAAGTAATGATTTCCTTCAGTCTGAAACGTGACTTCCACGAACTGATGACATCACCAAGCAAGACCAAGGGTAGGGCATTCGTGAAAGGGAACAGATAAGGGGAACACTAGGAGTACTTAAAGGCCCTTGCCCTATGAAACACCAAAACGCTTGGGACATACAAAGTCTATGGAAATAATGTACAAATGGAACTGACGAATAACGCGAAACTTGACGGAAACTTTAACTGACAGAACTAGACCCGAAAAAAAGGACTGATAATTGTTTGCGCCGGCAGACGCGCGTAACGTTTCCACGCCCTCGCCCTTGCTGACTATCGGACTCGCAGAAGGCAAATGTCATCTGGCCGGAAAATTTTCCGGACCTGTTTACAATCATCGGAGTCGTCTCCGATGACTTTTTCCGCGCAGCGCAAAGTGGGCTACAATCGGTGTGTCGCGCGTGTGCGGCAGCGGGGAGGACGCTCGAAGGTCACATAACCTCGACCGAAAGCGAGTGGAGTAATTAAAGGTCAACGCGAACATGGGTCATAAACAACTTATCAGGGAAGGAAATGCTTCGTTGAGGGAGTCAAATGGGCAATAAAATCCGTACGCAACTTGGAACAAGTCTCAATCAAAAGTAAACTCGAAGGGCCGAAACGCGAGTACTTCTTCGAGCGCTGAAAATCCGGGGAACTGAATTGTTCTTATCAGGAACAAGTTGGAACTCGTTCGCAAATTAGTGTTCAAAAACGGATTGTATTCCGAGCATTGGACAACAGTGTTAGCGAGACAAAGTGTTCACCTTATGCAAGGCCACACGAGTTCCTGACACTCGTGAGCAGCCCACACGGATCTGTTGCGTTAAAGGGGGGTATCGCCCCTTTATTAACGCAAAAGGTACTAAAAGCTAGGCATAACCAGGCCCCTTTGGAAATTTTCCCTTACTTAAAGCCCCCCCCCCCCCCTAACGCAATAGATCTGCCCGCACAGCATTAATGTGATATATCATGGCACTGGGAGGTCACTATCGATAGTGACCTCCCAGTACCAACCGGTTATAGCAGTACCGGAAAGCAGCGACTTTTGATCGGGCTCAAATGAAACAACACGAGAACTGACGGCTATCCCGGGGCTTCCGCCGGACCCGAGGTCGACCCACGATGTTCTGGCACTCGTAAGACTCGAACTATGAGCGCTTAGAGCAAAACTAAGCACGCCAGAAAAAGTGGTGAAACTCTTCGTAGCGGAATTCGCTCGAACGGATCGATCGCCGTTGCTGACGACAAAAGAAGGTGGCTGCACAGAACAACGGTTAGCAGCAAGAGGAAAACATTTTCTTGACCATTTTGCAAATAAACACACTTTCTTGAAATGAAATGAGCGTATTTGCCTTACGCATTGTAGTGAGCCAGTCTCTTGAACGATTTCTGAACTATGGCTATATTTTTGAGTTTAGCTTTTGCGCGTGGTAAAAGCGCTCACGATTGTGTTGCAGAACGAAGCTCTCAATCAGGTCCTGTTCTTCTACGTCAGGACGGACCAATCATACTTCGTTAAAAAGAAGAGCTCAGACATCGGTAGTTTTGCGTTGTCAAAGCTGTATTTTGGTATTACTACGCCATATGTTTATCGCGTATGAGTGGGTAAATGGTAACACAAATTGTTGTGCTGTATCCCCAGGCAACCTCCTAGGTGGGTTGTTGGTGGAAGTTGACGGAGGACGGCGCTCAGGTAGCGATTCGTTTAAAATCGTCTCCATGGCGGTTGCATTTATGTTTGGGTTAAAGCGTTTTTCGCTTCGTATGTTATAGGGACAGCATTGCATTATGTGCATTATTACTAAACTGCAAAATGAGCATTAATGCATGCGTATTTTTACACAGCAAGTTGTTGCTGGTTCCTCTCATCTTTGTTTCGTTCGTTTTGTTCTCTGGAAAACGATAAATATCAGACAGAAGCGAAGCGTGTGCTTGTGTAATTTTGCTGACCCATCCACGCAAAAATATCGCTTTTGTTTTGTAACACGAATTTCAAAAAATTAGTCCCGTCTCTAATTTAACGCTTTTTTTAAAATAAAGCGGTTCAATCGTTGCCAAATTTTACGCAAATGGTGCATAAAGCTGTAACGGATGACACTGAGTTGAGGGGACGTGGCGCATGACCCAATGCGGACAAATTATCCAATTTTCTCATTCCACTGTGACTGATCCGGCGCAACAAACTAATTATTTCGATGCGCTCTTTGGCCAGGAGAGTCCCTTATTACCAGCGCGCGGTATCTTTTTTTCTTGAACGATACGGGCAGGGGTCTCCATCGACCTTAACGTACGTTGCGTGTCTCAGCGCACCATTCACGCCAAAAGCGTCCACTACTCGATGCATTCCTGCATGAATACGGAAGTGGTCGAACACCGCCGCATTGTCACTGGAAGGTACTTGCACGAGAAACGGATGGACGTTGCCATGTACTTCTGCGCAGTATGCGGTGTAAGCACCGTCTACAAACACTACGGGGCGACGGTTTGCAACAGTTGTGCGTGTAAGTGTTGCTGCTAGCGCTCGAAGTCCAATATACCGGCGTTTCAGCGTTCTTTCGACGTACCATAGGCTTTGGACTGGCCTACAAATGCACCTGTAGGAAGCCGTACATGAGGAAGAAGAAAGGTAACAGTATTCCTTAGACCATGTTGGCTGCGCAAAACACGGTTTAGGATGCCGTCATTGTCGCTTTCAAAAGTGCCTGAAGGCGAAAATGGACCCGTCAGGTTGAGAATCAGATCTTCTGCGCATGCATGCCAGCATTTAGAGGTGAAAGTGTTTAAGTCACTGAAGCGATCAGGCGAAGGCATGCCCACCACGGTACTTGCTTGCCGGAATCGGCTCTACTCGAGCAGAGGCATATGCTTGTGCGCAGGGTTCTCCCATTTCCACCTTTTTTTCGCCATTTCCATTCCCATTTCCATTTCCAAAATCCCCGCCATTTCCATTTCCATTTCCAAGCCATTCATTTCCAGGGGTAAAAATTTGCTACACGGGACATGGTTTGGGCGAGAATTTTTTAGTTCCCGGACTGGGACCGGAACTTTGTGGACACGGAGTTTCGGTCAGCGTAACGCGAATGTCCCTGGGGAGAGATGAGTCAGAGAGGACGTTACCTTAAACTATACATTAGATAAAAATGGCCCGTCGCCAGGCGCCGACCGGCTAAATTTTCACTTTGTATATCGAATTTTTGATTAAAGCTTCGTTGGTTTTGCCTGCGGCGGGCAAGTTTGGGATGGGACCGAGACCAGGTCTCGGTCTCCGGAAACCGAGAGTCTCGGACGATTTTGGTATTGGTCTCGGTACTGGTCGAAAAAAACTAGACTAAACCGAGACTTGGAGATGGCGCCGCTAGGCGCCGCTCAGCGAAAATTTCTCTAAGATATGACAATTTTTGCATAAAAATTTCGCTGGAGTCGCCTGCGGCGGGTCTACTTAAGGATTGGATAACCAGTAGATGTCACTTATGTACCACGCAGACGAGCTGCGTACTGAGCAGTTCATGCTGTGCCCGATTGCAGCGTCTCGGTCTGTCTCGGTTTGAGTTTGAGGATCCCCCATCCCTGAGGTTGACCTTAGCCTGGGAGTCGAATCGGGCCGGCCCGGACCGGGGCGATGACCGGGGCCGGGACCCAAACCCCCGGACTCCGGGGCCGCGACCGCACAGCCCTGCATGGGCCTTGCTAAGTGCAGTGACGTGCAGCCAAATGATATACGGAACCTAGAAAGTAGTATTCCGGATACATCGTCTGCAATGTGGACCGCTTTAGTGGACGGCCCACAATGGCAACTTCTGTACGCTTGTGGGATTACGGCCACCTGGCGGTCGCGTGTGGGACCCTTTGGTAAAGAAAAATGTGGAAATGAATGGCATTTTTTTCTTACCATTTCCATTCATTTCCATTTCCCACAGGCCAAATTTCTGGCCGTTTCCATTTCCATTTCCCACTATCGACATTTGCCGCCATTTCCATTTCCATTTCTGGAAATGGAAATGGGAGAACCCTGCTTGTGCGAAATCGATTCAACGACAGACACCGTTTGGCCTATGTCGGTGGGACTCGATTCTTTGAAGTGTCCCTTCAAACAAAGTGTTTAGTACGGCGGAACAGGGCGCCCGTTCGACTGCTTGTGCCAGGTGGAATTCCGCATTCTGCCCACGTTCTGGAAGGATTTACTCCCGCGCTTCGATTGCTTTAAAGCATGCGCCACGCCGGTAGGTGCCGACAAGGTCTCGTCACGGATATTAAACACGGACATCACCTGTTCGACACTTTGATGTATTTGGTATTCGGAACGTGCCAAATTTCCAAATAAGCACAAGTTAAAATGAACTGTTTTGCATCAAGCGTAGTGCTTTGATTTTTAGCGTATCTTCTTTATTTTCGACAAATTTCTCGGGTAACACCCCACTCATAGAGTGTTTCGCAGGCATCTTATATGGCGAGCTCATACCTACGCAATTTTTGCCGTGTTTGGGCAATTCCGGATGAATCCGCCCCTGGGCGGGCGGACCCTGGGCGGGACGGGCCAAGGATGAAGCGGAATCGCAAAACGGATCTCGGATTCGAGAACGTATTCGTCATTTTTGACATGTCCAGAATTTCATGTGTTTGTATTCGAAAATATGTGCCTGGATTTCCCTTCATCCTCCAGTCTGGGTGTAAACAACGCGAAAAGAGCAACATTTCAGGCAATTCTGACGTCGCATTTCTTGCCGGTTTGGCTCAATCTGGAGAACTGCCTGTCCACGAGCCAGAGCACCATGGAGCAGGTGTTTACCCGTACCGACTACAGCACCACATTACCCGTCAACTACAACGGAATGTTCCGTTTGGCTCGCTGCGTACCGTGGACCCACAATCTCGTCGCTTTGACCGGGTACATTTGCAGTGTTCCAAAACGTGACAATGACATTTACAGACATTTGATGGATTACTTCCTCGAATCTCTCCGAGTTTCGCAGCTCGTCCGTCGCGCTTCTCTAGACGACATCGAAGTGACGGCATTCTTACAGCTTCTCATCGCCTACTACGGTATAGTTCTTACCAGTGTTCTCCGTGAACCGGGGTTTTTCGCGATGAACTGAACTGGAGCTCGAGTTCGGTTCAGTTCAATGAAATTGGCAGTTCATCGCAAAATGAGAAAGTTGCCAATAGGGTAAGGGGGGATCGTTTGGCGAAGAACAATTTTTAGGAACTAGGCACAAGGTGTTCTCTAAGCCATCCATGCAGAGGTAACCCTGGTTTTGGGTCACGTGTTTTGGGTCACCGGTTTTGGGTCACGGGTTTTTGGATCACGGCTATAATTACAAAAACTGTTTTGGGTCACGGTGTTTTCGGTCACCTGTTTTGGGTCACACGTTTTGGGTCACCTATTTTGGGTCACGGGGTTTTGGGTCACAGAAAAAAACTTCTACAAGATATTCAAAAACAACATTCCATATGAATTCCGCCACTTTCTCATCAGCTCATTTAGGCGCGGCACATTTGTACGGGGCACATTTAGGCGCGAGCTTATTTGGGCGCGATCTAGACGTGCATCACGCCACTTATGCTTAGTACGGATTTTACTTGTGCTCAGGCAAAGCTTTACTGCGCTTCGGCCAAACTCTACCTGTGATAAGGCCGAACGCTTAGCCTAAATGCGCCGCGCCCTAAATGGGCTTGCGCCTAAATGAGTCTCGCGCCTCAATGACGTGCTGTCCAACTTTGTCCTTATGACCGCAATAACATTTCGTCGCCTGAAAACGATAGTCCGCGACGGACACAACAAGAATGCTGGTTGAGGGATTGTCGTCCTACTGGCGGCCCTACGCAATCGGCCCTCATAAAAGCACCACATTTCGGCATGACAGTGTCATTGCCATTCTACTTGTTCCTATCTTGTAGTTTGGCACGTTTTTGGACTATTTTTTTCTGTGACCCAAAAACCCGTGACCCAAAACAGGTGACCCAAAACATGTGACCCAAAATCGGTGACCCAAAACACCGTGACCCAAAACAGCTTTTTGAATTTATAGCCGTGACCCAAAACACCGTGACCCAAAACCG